>ML259305.1:37575-84262 GCA_005239495.1 Nicotiana undulata | reverse complement strand
ACATCACCGCAATATATATTACTGCAGAGCATATCATCGATGTAATACTGCGGGGCGTAACATAGACTCTACCAGTTCTCGCCATAATAATCTTGTTATCAATGAGGGTCTGTATCTTATCTTTCAGAGAGCGACATTCTTCGATGGTGTGTCCTTTCATGCCAGAATGGTATGCACAGGATTTGTTTGGGTTAACCCACTGATAAGGGTTCTCAGGGGTGGCAGCAGGGATAGGTGTGACGTAACCAGGAGCTTTGAGCTTTTCATACAACTAGTTGATGGGCTCGGCTATGGCGGTATATTGCTTTGGAGGGCGACGATTAAAGTTAGGACGAGGCCTAGGGAAGTTTTGACGGGTAGGGGTGATTGATAGTGAGGTGGCTGGGGATTATAGGTGTTGTAGACGGGAGAAGGTTGTCAATATCTAGGTGGGGTAGGTTGATATGTGGGTGGTGGAGATTGGTATGTGGGCGGTGGAGCTTGGTAAGGAGGTGATGGTGCTTGGTAGTTTGGCTGATATGTGAAGGGAGGTGTTGGGTAGACTTGGTATTTGGGTGGGGATTTGGCTTGTTTTGCAACCATTACAGCTCCCACATATTTTCTCTTAGACACACCACCGGACTGTAAAGCCTTGTTAGTGGCTTGCAAAGATTCAAAATTTGTAACCATACCGCTCTTGATACCTTCTTCAATCCGCTCTCCCAATTTGATAATGTCAGAGAACTTGTGGCCTTCAACCATCATCAGCCGTTCATAATATTGCGGGTTTGAGCTCGAAAAAAGAACTTGTTCAGCTGTTCCTCCTCTAAAGCAGGTCTGACTTTAGCAGCTTCCGACCTCCAACGAGTAGCATACTCGCGAAAGGTTTCTGTGGGTTTCTTCTTCAAGTTTTGGATGTAGAACACATCTGGTGTGTTCTCTGTATTGAATCTAAACCTGTCCATGAAGTCTGTTGCCATGCCTACCCAGTTTGACCATTTCCTAGGGTCTTGGCTGATGTACCAAGACAGTGCGTCTCCCTTCAAACTCCTCATGAACAGCTTCATGCGGATTCTTTCGTCTTTTCCTATGCCAACCAACTTATCACAGTAGGTCCTCAGAGTGGACCCTCGGATCATCAGTGCCGTCAAACATTTCGAACTTTGGAGGTTTATACCCCTAGGGTAGTTCGACATCTGTTTGTATACAGAGGTCTTCATAGTTCAAACCTTCAATTCCCTTGGCTCCTTAAACACCCTGAACTCGGCTAGTAAGCTTTCTAAGTTCCTCAGCCAGATTCTTGATAAGTAAGTACTTCTCATCATACTCGGATGTATGTGAGATAGTCGAAATGGAGCGGGTCACAGTTTCCATGTAGATGGGATTGTTGTAGGCATGGAAATTGTCCTTCGTGGGTTTTGAGGTTCGTGGATGGATGGTGGAGTGTTGTTGTGGCAAATGTTTGCATTGTGCAGGGAGAGTTTGGTTCTTTGGGGAAGTGGCATGATGGTGAGGTGTGGGATGGTTCTGTTGCTTTGGGATATTCTGTGGAGGAGTTTGGTTGACGTCTGGGACGTTAAGGGAAAATGACAGATTGGCCAAATTCCGGACCTGGTCGAGCTCCTCTTGAAATTTCAGCAATTTATGTTCTAATGGTGACATATTCTCATGCAAGACTTGAATACCCAGGCTGTCAATGGCCTCTACCTGTTCAACCATATTTTCCTTCCTGATACCGCTGGATTCTTCCATCTTACTTTTTCCCTTGTTTCTACCGTTGGGAGGACCGAGAGGAGGAGTAGGTGGAGGGCCTTTGGATCTTGTGCGATAGGCTGATGATGCCAGAATGCACGAACTAATATTTGGGGAAGGGGATAATAACTAAAAGAAAAAAAAAACAACAGGTAACCGAGTCAGTGAGGATTATGAAAAATATTGCAGTAATTAAACACGTAATGCGGAAATGTAAAGTGCATCCTAAGTTGGAGACCTCTTTGTGCCCGAGGTAGGCCTAGCGACAAATTGATTTGGAGAACTTAAAATGCTAAATGCCTCATTATATTTATAGAAAATAGACAAATCTTAAAATGACTCTAAATACGCAAAGTCACTAATGGCCATAGGCCTTATTACATTAAAGAAGAAGACAAAAGAAGACACCCCTATCTACTTGGTCCCAGAAGGACCTTCCCCAAATTCGGCATTCCTGCTTCCCTCGATCAACTTTCCCAACTCGCGAAGTCCCAACAGTAGGTAGGTTCTAGCTAGGTATCCTCCTTCAGCTCCCTCAGCCATTTGGAAAGTCTCAATCCTCTTGATAAACTTCTCTTCCAGCTCAACTATACCTCGTTCCAAGTATGCCAGCCTCCTATTGGTGCTGACGGCCATATCCTTCCACTCCTTGATCAACTTTTTGTTGGACTCGTATATCTTGTGATGATCATCCACGCATTCGCGGATCCTCTTGCGCAGCTGGTTGAACTTAACACGTGCTTCAGCCTTCTCATCTATAATCCGGTGACCTTGAGTGAACCCTGACTTGACTTGGCCCTCCATATCTTCTTCTAACCAACCTAAATAGAAAGGAGTGCAACCGGCGTGATACCTGTCTGGCTCGATGGTGTCTTTCTCAAGCCTAATCTTGCAGTGCCATAGGTGCTGAGCTTGGCACTTGTGAGGGCTGTCATCATTCTGAAAGTCTGCTCGAAGATGGCTCATTTTCTCGACCCTAGGTATGACCTGCTTCCTACCTGCTTGCCTCATAACTCGCAGAGGGACGTAAGGGTATGTCCCCCTCAGACCAATCAGTATCAGAAATGAAGCGTCTCGGGACCGAATGATGAACTCGTTTGTCGGAAACCACTCAAACATCCATTGAATCTGATCCTCGGTTAAGTTACCAAATAACTCAACCCATCCTCCGGCATTCTCCGGCTGAGCGAATATGTTGGGAATATAGTTCATTCGCTTTGGGTGATGGAAAGCGATATGGTCATCCCAAATCCTTCGATGGATATCTTGTCGGTATTCGCCTTTTTGTAGATGTTCCATGAGCCAGAGTTGGAGTAATAAGTTGCAACCTTCGAAATGCCGTGCTCCTCGTTGACACATTTCTAGGGCCCGATATATACCCGCGATGATCATGGGCACAATGCTGAAGTCCTGTCCATCTATCCCTTTCATTAGTGTTTTAGATACCATGGCCAACCTAGTATGGATTTTTTCCTTCTTCATTGGGAACACAATCAAACCCAAAAAGCACACCATAAACACGAACACTCGGCGATGGATATGTCCCAGAGAGGTGATGGAAAACTTGTCTTGGTAGGTGTGGTACGATTTGTTGTGACCATACCTTTCATACAAATAGTCGAAAGGGATGTATGAATCTTCAGACACACCAATTTTGGATTTTTCTTCAGACCCATCATTTTGAGGAAACCCCTGCCCGTGCGGTTTTCAGGCATCAGCAACCCCGGAGATTCCCAAGATAGCCCGGCCGATCCTCCTATCTCCTCTAATAAAGGTGTCATTTCAAGGTTCCCAAAGTGGAACACGGACCTATCTCAATCCCAAAACAGAGTAGCAGCCTCTATCATCATTTTGTTTGGTTGGATATCTAGAAGAGATGGTAGATTTCCCAGGTGTTTTCTGACGAGAGTTTTTTCACTAGAGTGGAGGTCTTCCCACCAATTCAGCAGCCTAGGGTGAATATTGGCGACCATGCCGAATCTGGGGACTTCATGCCTCATTTTTCTGCAAAGCGAAATAAGGTTAGGCCCTTACCCCCACCAGACTCGACTATTTAACACCAATAATTAGCAGGAAGCATTTAGTTCTCCAAATAAATGCACAGAGCGTGAGGGTGTCCGTTTGGGTTCTAGGGAAACCCAGTGGACTTTGGACAAGGCTATCTTAAAGGCTATTGTGCGGACAACACGTTAACCTGGCTAAGTTTGACCATGATGCATGCAACAGTATAACAGAGTAAGGTTTCTATAGGGTTTTAGACTGGTACCCTTGAGCGGAAAACTCGAGGGGGAAGGCACGGAACTGTCGACTGCACCGCTGATCGACTAGTTTTACTGCAAATACGCCTTTCCAAATTTAAGGGGTAATAATATAGGAAGAGCGCAACCACTCATTGTAATCATTGCTATAATATTTTGTTTGGCACGAGTGGAGTATGACTGTTGAGCATGATATGCAGCAAATAAGCATTTAAACAGATAGTCATGTATTTGCACATTAAGGAAAGCGGTAAATACAACAGTTATGATAGAAAGCAAGTACAAAAAGGAAACAAAGAGACATGTCAGTTTTGTTCATGTGAAATAAATACCTGAAAGAAGTAAACAATTAATGGTATGTAACAAAGAAGAGGAAAGATGCGAGTATTAAACAAATTAAAGGTACGAATTCACGGACAATTTGTAATGGTAAAAGCCTAGGTATAATCCCCAGCAGGGTCGCCATGCTGTCGCGCCCCCTTTTTCCCTTAAGCGGAGATCGGGTTTATGACATTCTGACAACTCCTTTTAAAGGAAGAGGGTTAAAAGAAGAGTCGCCACCTAACAATTTTTAAGGTGCGTTAGGGCACCTAGAGTAATTAACTCATGAGACTAGTTTGCATTACCAGAGATTGGGTAAGGGCTTGAAATTATCCCAAGGGGAAGGTATTAGGCACCCCTCAAGACCCACAACTGTGGTTCCCGGACAAATGGTTTCCGTGAATTTGTACAATAGGCAAGTAGCAAGTAATGGCTAAAATAAGAGGGGATTTCAAATAAGCATTGGAGTTATTAACTTTTGAAAGAACTAATAAAACATTTGAGAGAAAGACATCCTAGGTTTGAAACAATATTGATCACATCAATGCAATACCCTATAGACACTCCTCAGAAAGGGGCTACACGTGGTATTAGCGCACCAGTCATCATATCCATATTCTACCCTTTCCCACCCCGTGAAGGCAATTAAAGCGTGTGTTGGTCACGGACTCTATTGCGTGCTATTACCCGTCCCATCCTATCAGTCCCAGAGGAGGCTAGGACTACTATCCTAAAAGAGGTGCTAGGCTGACCCCTACGTTTAAAGGACAAACTCTAAGCGACAAGCAAACACAATTAGGACTGGAAATATGGGGAAAAACCAATAGGAGCAGATATGAGGCCCAAGTATTCCTCCACAGGTTATGCACATAATTAGCACGACTCAAACACAAGTAAGGCCTTTCTAACTTCAGGACCTAAGGCATGATGTCTAGGCGAGAATGCAATAACGAGGGAGTTTTATTACTGATTTTTAGAGAAGGAATTGTACCAGTTTCTGAATACTGATTTCAACCTGTTGTTAGTCAAACAGTATGTATGAAGATAGATTTCCAATTTTTAACTGATCCAGTACCTAAGGCTTGCCTAAGTGTACCAATTATCACGGGAAATATTCAAATAGCATTAGTAAAATAAATGTTTTAGGTGTCTAGAATCATAAAGGCATTACCAGCTTTCTTTTAGAGGAACTAAGTGAGGTTCTTATACCTATTATACATCAGTAATTAGGCTAGGTGTAACTGGGCGGATACGGACTTATAACATGATATCTATTGTATGTACAAAGGTGTATATGCAGAATTCCTGAATATGATTTTCTAAATGCACAATAAAGAGGTAGAATAAGGCGTATGCAAGATTCCTGTACATGATTTCTAAATACGCAGTAGTCACAGTTAGCAAATCACAGTTTCAAGAGAGACTATTTGGAATAACATATTATTAATGTTGTCCTACAAAATAGGATCTCTAAGTGTGCGGCATTATGAAACAAGATCGCAGCTTGTTAACACATTTGTCCAAAAGCAGGATTTTTAACAAAACACAATTGGTATGAACAAATCACATATTAGCAATTCTTGTTGTTATTAGATCCTATGAACATGATTTCTAAGTGAATACCATTATGATGAGATGCTGAAAGAAATAAACCTAATTGTCATGGTATCTAATGCATGATTGGCATGTTATTCCTAAGCATGGTGGCTATTGCACATCTAGGAAAAAGTAAACCTATGGGCATGATTTCTACCCGCGTCTATACTAAGCATGCATACCCTACCAATTTCACTATCCAACCCCCAGAATTGTTTATACAATCAGTTATTACAGACCACTGTTACACGAATTACATAAGTAAATAAGAAAATCAAGACGTTACACTATAGGGAGCCTACCAATAGGCCCAAGTCTCCAGGTCCTTAATGCCATATGCCATAACCTTTCATAGTCCGGGTGTGTCAGAGTTCCTAAGGACCTCGGAGGATCCCAGGCAGTGCTCACACCCATGTTTCCTAGCCAAGAGAGAGTAAGTGCAGTGTAGGAATGCCAGCCTTGTGTGTCAGAGTTTAGAGAGTACTCAAAGGGTCCCCAAAGCAGTGCTCACACAAAGGGGGCTGAAATTAAGAAACTAGGAGTGGAGTGATATGTGCTCATAATTTATGAAGTTTAAGTTAAATAATGTTGAAAAACAGTTTAAGAGAGGAAAGACTTTTAGTAAAGATCAGCCTTTTCAGAACAAAGGTTCAACAGTTTACCAACTCAAAACAAAACAAAGACAGCATCACATAAAGGATCCAGAGTGGCCCAGCAGTCACAAACAAAGGTGAGAGGTTTGAGGGACAAATACACAACCTGTGAAGCAGGCAGATTCACACATAGACACATAATCTAAGGATTCCTAAGGATTCAGGGGAGGTCAGGGATGTGACTAAGTGTCAAGTTAGAGCAACATATCAACCAAACCACTGACATCATGATTGAACTTAACATATTAGTCATAGGCAGGGAGATGCATATAAAGAACAGAGGCTGAGTGCAGAGAGACACATTGATCATTCAAGGAAAAGTGAAAATAGACATGTAAAGGGGATTCAGAATTATAATTGCATGTTGGACAGCAGAACCACAAGTAGAAACATATCAGGAATACAAGGAGCTGAACTATCAATAGAAAACATGTTGGTTTGATGACTGAAACTTAAATCAGAACATACCAGTATGATAAAGAAAGCAACAATGCAAGCAAAGATAGGAGATGCACAGTAGTCAGCTTTGGCTTACAACCGGCTCACTTAAAGTAATAGCAAGTAGCATAGAAGAGAGGGTGAAGAGAGTCTAGAACCCCTTTTTGTTTTGTAAAAGAGAGTGCACAAATCAGTTTTTGTATCCCTGTCCATGTGTGTCTCTAACGAATGAGTAGAGTGTATACATAGTTTTTTTCTTTTGTTTTTAAAGAACATTAGTAAATAAGGTACAGATCAAAGTCAGGCAGCAATTAAAGGAATCAGAATCAATTAACAAGCAACCAGTCTAAGTACTCCCTCTAATCAAGGGAGTCAACTTCAAACGGTAAAGACAAGTGACCAAATAAGGAAAGAAATCCACGGCTGGCATGTAATACATAAGGAAATATTTCTAACTAATACAAATATTGGGCAGGTAATTATGCTAGATACATAACATATCTATTAAGGAATGTCCTAAGAATCAGTGTGACAACATCATTGGCTATGAAAATAAGCAGGGAATGACGGAAATCAGCAGGAAATCCTCGAATGAGGTTCAAATTATAGGAAAATAGCATCACTTAAGGAAAGTATCTCAGAAACATATACGAACACCATAGAGTAAAACTTCAGAGAATCATAAAGCTCATAAGTACCTATGTAACCATGTATTCAGAGACCCAAGGTTTAGGGCAAAAGATTAGGGTTTTCTTAACACAACTCAGATAAAGAGAGAGACTACAATAAAAACATTAAACACAATATCTTAAGAGAATACCGGAAAATCGTATGAAAACTGTTTAAAAGAAAGGGTTATGAAACCCTAGTTTGAAGATGAAAGATCGTTTAAAATATGAAGGTTCTTCAAAGAAAAATATGTAACAAGCTTCACGATATACATATATCTAGGCAGATCTAGAAAAAATCGAAAAGATATCAGGAGTTAGGGTTTCATGGAACCCAGAGAAACAAGAAAAACCTTAAGGATGTCGCCGACGTTAGTCGGGAAAGTAGTATCTCTTACTCAGAAGGCCGGAGGTGGCTGAAAAATGGCATGAGGGACCATGTGAGGTGTGTGAACCGCTCCAGGTTCTCCTGAGGGCCTTAGGGTGTCGTTAGACCGGTGTAGGGCGAACGAGTAACCAGGAGATGATTGTAGGCCATAGTTTCTGGCGAGGGGACCGGCCGGAGAAGACGAAAAAGCTTCATCGAAAGAGGGAAGCAAGGGAAAGTTCTAGAGAGAACCAGAGAGAAATAGAGATAGAATGAGAGATGGAAATGAGAGGTCGGAGGGGAGGGGGGGTAATTGGGGGTTTAATTATGGTAACAGGTATCTGGGCTGTTGATCTAATTTGATCAACGACTCAGATTGGTTTGGGGTTGGGCCGGGTATTTAAATGGTTTGGGACGGGTGTTTAATTTGGTTAATTAATTAGGTGGGTTGGGGCTGAAATTAGGCTAGAATTTAAATAAATGTGGCTAGTTGTTAAATACCCCTTAAAAATAGATAGATAATTAATAAAAATAGCTAATAGTTATATAAAATGAGATTAAGGCTAAATAAATGAAATTAAGGTAATTAGATAATATTAAATATAGAATGACTAGTTATTGAATTAAAATAACATGAAAGCGCAATTAGGCCATGGTTGCAAAATTTCTATAATTATAGTTAAATAGTGCCTAACTTATGAAATAATTAAATACTAATAGAATTGAATAGGATTTAAAAAGATATATTGAGCTGGGAATCATTTGAAAAATTACTTATAATACCATTTATGAATAATTATTGGATATGAAACACTAAATATACAGGAAAATAATTTGATAAAAAATATGAAAAAATATGAAAAAATATGAAAAAATACCAATTATTATAAAAGGTGATTTTGAAGGTATATATGCAAGCTTAAAAACAATTTGAGGAAAAATTGGGTATCAACAACTTGCCTTTTTACTTTGTTCGTATATGTTTGTTTTTGGGTCATGAGGTTTGGGTGGTATAGAGTCCTCCATTAATGAAGGCTCTATGAATAGATTTGACATAGATCGCGAGTTAGTGAAGTAATGGAGATGATAGGTAGTAGAGAGAGGGCGGTTGCTTCAGTCAGAAGTTGATTTTAATCGAGTAGAAGGACGATTCATATTTTTTTCACACAGTTTAATAGTGATTAATGACAGCTCTCAACTTATGGTATAACTCAAATTATGATTCTTAATAATTTAACTTATGTTGTACTCCGTATGCTTTCCACTTATTCTCATTTCAACAAACGAAACAAAAAATAGCTCAATAATTAAGTCATATTGATAAAGAGTGAAAAATGCATGTTTTAGTGTGTTTGTGTGTTAATTCTTGTGTGAGTGGCGGGAGTGCACACTGATTTTAAAGGAAAATATGCTCATTATGTGTTTCTTATGTGTAGGAACAAACTTATGCGGAAAAGAATCAAATAGGAGAAAAAATAGTGAAAAACAAGCTGAAGAGAAAAGTCCCGGACAGCGAAGTGAGTTTCACTTCACCAGACCGGGAGCGGAGCAGAAGAAACCAGAAAAGTCCCGGACAGCAAAGCGAGGTTCATTTCACAAGACCGGGACCGGAGCAGAAAAAAACCAACTTCTCCAATCTGAAATAGGAGAAGGAAAATCCTCCTCACATAAACTCTAGTCACTATAAATACATCCTAAAACGTGATTTTGAAGGGAGAGACACTACTTTGGAAGGATAGAAGACTTTAGGGAGGCAAGAACACACTTGGAGCAAGGAGAAGGATTCAACTTGACGTTTTTATATCTTTCTTCCTCTATTTTCGTTATTTGTTATGAATTCTAGTATTGTATTTTTGCATACTATTATGAATAACTAATTTGTTATCTAGGGTTCTGATGGAACCTCTTGCAGGATGAAGTATTGTTATGTTTTTATATAATTGAGCCATTGGATTTCTCTACTTGTTCAACTACATGTTTGTTGCTATTGATAGAATGACCATCAACTGACTGTGCCTATTTAGTGTGTACTTGTCACGACCCCAAATCCTAACAAGTCGTGATGGCGCCTATCGAGGAACTAGGCTATCCAACCATCACATAACTACACATTTTGTTTTAATATAATTTCTCATAAATCAATAATAACCAACAAACAGAGTATAAAATAATTTCTTTAAGTCTTTAAGCATCAATAATATAATTCAACAGTCTAAACTAATCCCCCAAGACAGGAGTCAACCGATCACGAGCATCTAAGAAATAAACTAACTCTGCTGATGTCATAATAATGTCTATGAATCAAATACTAAGAACTATATGAAGAAGGGAAGTGTAGAAGCTGCGGACGCTGGACAACTACCTCGAAATCCCAAACGCTGATGACAACGAGCTCGGACAACTATTGCTCCGAACCAGTACCTGGATCTGCACACAGGGGTGTAGGGAGTAATGATGAGTACGCCAACTCAGTAGTAATGAGAATAAATCACAGTCTGAGAATAATAAACACACAACACAAAGCACCAATCCACAAAATAGTAAAACATCAGGTCTCAATACAGTATACATAAGTTCCAAAACCAATTTCCAGAAAATCCTTTGAAACAATTATATTTTCAATATATATCAGTAAAACTCTCGGTAATATCAGTTTGAAAAATGAAGTGAATCATAGTCAAAACTCAGGTAAAAAACATCATAAAACTGCCCCTCGGGCCATAATCATCACACGTAACAATTTCCCTCAGCACCTCACCATCACTCAGTATTAGCCCCGCGGGAAACCTCAATGTCACTCATGCCTCCCAATCACTCATCACTCGGCGCTCGCACTCAGTAGGTACCTGCGCTCACTAGGGGTGTGTACAGACTCCGGAGGGGCTCCTACAACCCAAGCGCTATAAACAAGCCACATCATGACATAAATCACTCTCAGGCACTCGTCCTCTCTCATATCATAACATCCTCACAACATTGGCCCCCGGCCTCACTCAGTCAGACACTCTCAGCATGCAACTCGGGCCATGAATAAAATGGGGTTCTCGACCCAAAATAGTATTTCATTTCAAGTAATAGTAATATCATCAAATAAGAGTGCCAAAATTTCACAAGAAAGACTGAGTGTAAAATCATAATTTCAAAGTAATGAGAATATCAATAAAATAGCCTCCAAAGGTTAAAATAGATCGGCACTAGACCCCAAACATGGCTTACAGCCCAATTATATCAAATCATAGTAGTACTATAGAGAATAAGCTTTAAAAAGCAGTTTCGCAACTCAATAGTTGCCTAAAAAGGTACATTTTTCCAAATTTCCAATTCGTGCACGCCCCACACTCGTCGTCCAGTGTGTGCGTCACTCCAAATTCATGAAAGGATGTAAAGTTCGGGGTTTCATACCCTCAGGACAGGATTTAAAGACATTACTTACCTCAAACTAGCCCGAAAAGCTACTCTGCAACGCGCTTGCCTCTCGAATCAACTTCCGAGTGCTCCAAATCTATAAAGATCATATTTTTCACATCAAATTATTCTAAGGGAATGAATTTCAATCGAAAAATATCAATTTTAGCACAAAACCCGACCCCCGAGACCGTGTCTCGGAACTCGACAAATTTTATACCAAAATGTTCTTCATCATCTCACGAGTCCGTACATATAAAGAACTCTAAAATCGGAGTTCGTTTGACCCCTCAAATCATCCCTAGGAGGTCTCATATTCTCAAGCCCTAATTCCATCTTTTTTTTTCCTGCTGATTTTCATGAATTAAACACTGATATTTTGATCCTTAATCATATATAATCGAGTTTTAGGGTCCAAAATACTTACCTCAATGAAGAACAATGATTTCCTTTCTTAACAATCGCCTCAAAAGCTTCTTCCCATTCAAAAATGGTGGAAAAGAGGGTTAAAAATCGCGAAGTCTCCTTTTTATACTTTTCTGCCCAGGCTTTTCGCACCTGCGGCCTAAAATTCGCACCAACGGATCGCACCTGCGACCTAAAATTCGCACCTGCGGTCAAATCCACCGCACCTGCGACTTTTCATTAACCGGACCAAAACCCGCACTTGCGACTCAAATTCCGTACCTGCGACTTCGCAGGTGCGGTCCCCTATTCGCATCTGCGACCCTCTACTGAGCCGACCAAAATCCGAACCTGCGGAGACCCTGTCCCCTTCTTCGAGCCGCACCTGCGGTTCCCCACTCGCAGGTGCGGTCACACCAGCAATTGCACATCAGCAGCTGAAAGCTGCATATTGCAAGTCCAAAACTCTCCGTTAACCACTCAAAATCATCCCGAGCCCCTCGGGACCCCAACCAAACATAACAACACATCATAAATGATCATTCAAACTTAGTTTCACTCTTAAAACACTAAAAATAACATCAAAACACCAAAATTACATCGAATTCAAGCCTAAGAACTATGAAATTTCTAAATTCCACCAACGATGCCGAAACTATCCAAAACTCATCCGATTGACCTGAAATTTTGTAGACATATCCAAAATGACATTACAAACCTGTTTCAGTTGTCGGATTCCATTCCGACCCCGATAGCTTATTTTCCACTGCCGATCGGAAATCGCCAAAAACTAACTTTCGCCAATTCAAGCCTAATTCTACACCGGACATCACAAAAATATTCCGAACACGCTCCTAAGTCCCAAATCACCTAACGTATCTAACCGAGCCATAAAATCCGCATTCCGAGGTCGTTTACCAATAAGTCAACCCTCAGTTAATGTTTTCAACTATAAAGCTATTTTTAGAGACTAAGTGTCTCAATTCTCACTAGAACCATTCCGATTCCGTGCCTACCAACTCTAACACATCATAAACAGTATAACCAACCTATGACAAGGAAATAACAGTAAATATAATGCAGATTCTACGTAACCACCGACCAGGTCGTTACAGTACTGCTCGAGAGAGAGAGAGAGAGAGAGAGAGAGAGAGAGAGAGAAAGCATTTAGGTAGTTGTTGAATAACATCACTTCTAACGTATGTGAGAAATCAATAGAGAGGGTTTAAATGCAGGATTCGAGATAACAAAACCTTGGTGTGATCATAGTGAGCGGTGAATTAGTGCCAGCTAGTGTAGTTTGGGAGAATACATCTAGTAAATTGTGGTAGTTGGTCGAGAGAGAATTACAACACCCAAAGTAATCACGATCGGTGGATAATACTTAGGCAAAATTATAGAGACTTAGCGGGAAGGATTCCGACAATTGGAGAAATCATAACTCTAGACCTCCTTAATCTTGTCTCCAACACTTATCCTTGTTAATTGGTAGTTTTACTGCTTTTTAGATTTGTTAGTTAATTAGTTTAGAATAAAAAAATCACATTATTTATAACTTAGAAATTGTTCGAGCTTGTCTACTTAGTGATATTAAATAATTGTAGCTAAGCCTTAGTTATCTATAAGATACGACTGTGGACTCTTAGACCAGATTATATTTGTAGCGGCCACTTATCCTTTTTAGGACTAGAGTTGGGCGTGATCAAATTTTGGTGCTGTTGCCGGGGAACTAACGGTGTAGCTGTAGATGTACATATTGCTAGGTTACAAGTTTGAACTTTTATTTTTGTTTTCTTGTGGTTTTTTTTATTTTTGTTTTACTTGTTCATTTTAAAAACATGGCATTTTGGAATTGTGAGAGTTTTGATGTTGGTAATTCTACTTTTAATCCTCCTTATGCATATTGTTGAGGAAATCACCCATGGCAAAATTATCAAAATATTCCCGAGAGCGAGTTATGTGAACCAACTCAATCTTATGTTTGGAATGTGTGTGATATGTGTGGTGGTCAAGATGGTCAATTTCATGGTTGTGCTTATATTTATTATCCTCCCCCAACCTCTTACTATGATGGTTCTACTTTTTCTGGTGAAGTTAATAGAAACAAAGAACCCAGGGAAGCTGACCTGAAGGAGATCAAAAATATGTTAAAGTGCCTCATGGAACGAAGTAATGAGAAACAACTGCAGATATAAAGGCTAGGGGTTACTATCCAAAGGCAAGAGGCAACTATTCTTAACGTATAGGCACAATTGAGTCAATTAGTTGAAGAATTTAATGCTCAACCAACTAATATTGTGGATAGTAGCCAAAAGGAGCATGTATTAGATGCAAAAATTGAGGTGCTAAGGGAGGAGGTCAGAGTAGAACACAAATAATCAATCAAACTGGATTTTGAGGATGTTGATGTTGTAGAAGAGATACTAGAGTCAACCAAGGACATTGATGATATATATTTAGTTGACTCTAGTGTTATGGGTGTTGAGGATGTTGACAGTCCCAATGTTCATGTAGTTGAGTGCATTGGTCCACACTCCAAGCATTTTTTCACATTATGTTTGGATGATGATATGAAAATAGAGTCATCCAAGCGAATTGAGAAGTCAAGGAATGAGGAACAAGGTGACTATATTTTGAAATTCTTCTTGCCAGAAAGCAAGGATTACATACCTCATGCAACGACAAAGAAGTGCAGAATACTATATAATTTACTTGGGGCAGTTAGATTTATTCCACCACCCTTGGAGCATAGTAGAAAACTTGAAGAAAAACTTGGATTTCAATTCATAAGCTCGAGGTGGAGGCAAAAAGCGATTCACGTCATGCCGCGACGTTAAATCAAGCGCTTGTTGGGAGGCAACCCAGTTTTACTGCTTTCTTTTATTTTATTTTTTATTTTTTTATTATTGCATTATTCTTGTTGTGTTATTTTTAATTTCTCTAGGAGCATGGGAAGCAAGGACATTGGAAGAAATCAAAAGCAAGAGAGATGGTTAGAACTATGTGTGGGGAGAAGTCTAAGTACCCCATGAGCTACTAATGCTTCGGATTTTGGCCTACCAGGGAGTTTATTTTACCCTCTTGTATTTATACATGTGAGTTGGGGAAAATGCACAATTTTAAGTGTGGGGTGAAGAGACTATTTGGGCGATTTCACTATTTCAGTAGTGTTATTTTATGTGTGTTGAAAAAAATAATTTAGGTAGAAATAATCCCTCTTGGTTTTTCTTATGGCCATGGTTATTTTTCAAGAGATGACTTTTGAATCGGGTAGTAGATTTTTTTCTTGTAGGTAGAATTTAAAAAAAAAAAAAAGTTTTGGACTTTTCCCGATGATGGACTTTCTAGACAGTTTTCTTGAGGGTTTAAAGTCCAAAAAAATTTCTTTTTTCTTTCTATTGAACTGATAATGGAATGGGGAGAACTTGAGTATCTATTCATTTTGACATATTTTATATCGAGGCTTAGAAGTGGAGCATTTACACTAAGTACTTTCTTCATGATATTTGTAAGTATAGCCTTGAAAATATGTGTGGCTTACTTTTGACACCGAGGCTCATCTTTTGACTCTTGTGATTAATTCATGTATGCTTAAATTTTATGATGACTGTGCTAGTTGATTTAACTTGAGGACCGGGTCCGAGTCGTCCTGATGAGTCATGTGCATTGTGTGAGGTGAGATTTTGGTGTACTCTGTGACATCCTTTCTAGTCTAGAACTTGCCCCATGTGTGAGTCAAAGCGAAATGATTAAGTCTTGTAAGTTTGGGAGGTGATATAGGCTTTCTTTGATTGACCATTTAGCCTATTTGCCTACCGGTGCTAATATTATCTGTAGTCACCCCTTTTGAGCTTGTAGACCTTTTCTTTGGCAACCACATTAGAAGCCAAACCCCCATTGTTCTTAATTAAATCTTGTTAAACCTTTACCTCTGAAAGCACTTAAGTAGCTAGAAGAGTAAAGAAAGAGATTGGGTAGCTTTTGAGTGGAACCACAGAAAGGACGACAGGTGCACTTGTGTATAAACAAAAAAAAAAGTACTAGCCAGAAATACCAAATTAAGGAGAGTGAAAAAAATAACACCTCCTATATCTTTGTCTAGGCTAGTAAGTATCTATATGTTAGCTTGCTTAATGAAGAAGGGCTTAAATGTGTATGGTTTCATGGAAAGACAATGAATTGGTCATGGCAACAAGGTGCTTAGAAGTGAAGTGTAGTGTATTAAAGTGCTTAGGAGGGTTAGTCACTACTTTCTCAAATATACTACCCGTCCCTTAGCCTACATTAAAACCTATAAAGTCCTACTTGATCCTAGACTTTGAAAGCTTAGATTAGTCAAATCTTACACTACGGGCAAGCCTATGGTATGAACTTGGGTGGTATAAGAGTTTCTTTTTTAGCATGAGAAAATTCTTCCAATTTGAGAGTCCTTAAAATATACTTGAACTTATATTGAGTGTGTGGACTACTTTCTCTGTGGTTTTTTGGTGAGGGCACATGATGTCACGACCCAAAACTCTAACCTGTCGTGATGACGCCTATCGGTGGTATTAGGTAAGCCGATTTCCAAAAAAAAAAACTTCAACATTTCAACACAATAAAACACTTTTAGAAATAATAGTGGAACGATTCAACATTTAAACAAAAACCTTTTCAAACAGAATTTAACCAAAATACGGTATAATCCATCCCAAAACCGGGGTGTCACTGAGTACATGAGCGTCTAAACCAGAATACAATCCACAACAATATCTAGAAAGATAAAACTGAAAGTGCAGAAAGAATAAGCAAGGTAATCAAGGCCCGCAAATGCCCCGCAGCTACCTCGATAGTCCCTAAACTCTGATGCCTTAATCAGCAGCCGCCGCCGTGACAAAAAACGTTTGGATCTGCATACAAGGTGCAGGGAGAAACGTGAGTACATCCAACTCAGTAAGTAACAAGTCCAACCTTTGGACCGAAAGGTAGATATGAACTCAACCGGTACAAATAAAATGGAATATAACTATGCAGAAACGTAGGCATGCTCTTAAGTTAAATAGGCAACTCAAAACAGTAAAGTAAAGCAGATCCGGACAATGTAATGAATATAACTTTGTTATCTCTACATTCCAATGCATATTCTGTAAGGGATGCACAATGCTATCAACCTCAAGTGCTCACACTTTCGATATCCCAATCACTCGGTATTGTATATGGCCCCCACGGCCCAGGGAAGATCCATCCCGGAATATATACAATGCTGACCATAGGTCCCCTGGTACCTAGGAAAAAGGCTAACCATCCCTATGGAGAAGATCCATATCCAGGTATTAAGTACTTCGGAAAAGATCCATGTCCAGGAAAGATCCATCCCTCAATAATATCAACCGCGCTCACTAGGGGTGTCTTACAGACTCCAGAGGGGCTACTACAACCCAAGTTATCATAACATCAATATATCCGTTGCGGCGTGCAGCCCGATCCCATATATGTCACTCACAATCGGCTTTTGGCCTCACTTAGTCATCAACCTCTCAAGTCTCACTCATGGGCCCAAACATATCATGAAACTAGCCCAAAACAGTAATATGATGATTCAATATATAGCAACTGAGACTGGTATATGGCATGAAATGCATGTATATGACTGAGTACGAAATATCAGTAAAAATAGTAAAGTGAAAGCAAGAAACGACCACTTTGGGTCTCAAATGTACCGGAAAATAAGCCTAAACATAATATCTAACATGATTGTCAACTCAATTACTTTATTACATGATAGAAACACGGGTATCAGCAAGGTATTATCACTACACAGTGCAATGGAGTCACCCAAGCCATAGTTCTCACGGTGCACGCGCGCACGGCTATCACTTGGATGTGCGTCACCTCAATATCAATCATATAATATATATTTTGGGGGTTTTGAACCCTCAGAACCAAGTTTGAATGCGTTACTTACCTCAACTGCGCAAAAATCCTACTCTGAAATGCTCTTGCCTCTCAAATCGGTCTCCAAATGCCCCGAATCTAGCCACAAGAAATACGAGGTAATCAATATAGGCTAAAGGAATCAATTCCATAAAGAAAACATGAAATTCTACCCCTAAAATACGAAATCGGCCCGAACCCGGCGCCCATCCCACGTCTTGAAATCCGACAAAAGTCACAAAACCCGAAAGCCCATTCACTCACGACCCTTACCATACCAAATTTACTCAAATCCGATAATAAAATCCCATTCAAAACCTCAAAATTCTAACTCAAGAGTTCTTCATCTTTTCCCCCAATTCTCACCCCAACTCACAAATTAGAAGATAAAATTAAAGATGTAATCACGGGATTTAACCAAAACCATGTAGGAATCACTTACCCCAATCAACTTCACAAATATCCCTTCCAGAATCGCCCAAATCCGTGTTCTCTAGCTTAAAATATAAAAAATGGGTTCAAACCATCATTTCTTGAAACTAATATTGTCTGCCCAAAATTCCTTCTTCGCGAACGCGACCGTCCTCTCGCATTCGCGTAGACCAACTCAGACTGCCTCCTAGTTTATCTCTTCGCTAACACGATCAACGCTTCGTAAACACGATCAACGCTTCGCAAACACGAAGCTTTACATGCTCAACTAAACGCGAACGTGGCCCATACCTCGCGAATGCGTAGACCAAAGACCTAGGGTCCCCAACTGACTCACTTCTCTTCACGAACGCGACACCACACACGCGTTCGCGATGCACACGCAGACCACCCCTCCGCGTTCGTGTCTTCTTCTTCGCGAACTCAAAGAACAAAATCTTACTAGCTCACATTAACCCTTCGCGAACGTGAGGCTGCTCTCGCGAACGCATAAGAGGAAACCAAAAAATATACACCAGCAGATATCAGCCATCAACCAAAGACCAAAAATGATCCGTTAACAACCCGAAACTCACTTGAGAACCCCCGAAACCTCAACCAAACATACCATCAAGTCCCAAAGCACTATAATAACTTAGTTGAATTCTCAAACCACCTCAAATAACATCAAAAACACGAATTACATACGGATTCAAGCCTAATAAACTTTGAAATTTCTGAATTCTACAAACGACGTCAAAACCTATCAAATCAAGCTTGATTGACCTCAAATTTTGCACACAAGTCAATAATGAAACCACGAACCTACTCCAACTTTCGGAAATCCAATCCGACCCCGATATCAAAATTTCTACTACTGACCAAAATCGCCAAAATTCCAACTTTCGCCGATTCAAGCCTAATTCTACTACGGGCCTCCAAAACATATTCTGGACACACTCATAAGTCCAAAATAACCTAACGGAGCTAACAAAACCATCAAAATTCAAATCCGATGGCGTTAAAACATAAATCGACATCCGGTCTACTTTTCCAACATAAGCTTCTAATTAAGAGACTAAGTGTCTCAATTCACTCCGAAATCACTCCGGACCCGAACCAGCCAACCCGGTAAGACATAATACAGTTATAGAACAAAAAAGAAGTAGAAAGCGGGGGTCTCTAACCTCTGAAGCAAGCCACCTGGTCTCTGATGCTCTTACTTTACCTGCTGAAAGTTGAGACACCGAGCTACAAACCTCATCCACCAATAGTGTTGACTCAAATCCTGGTACATCTTCGCGGCACCCGGATCGATATAGTACCGCGAGCTATGGGCCTCTTCAAGAATCAACTCGTGTAGCCCATATATATTAGGCACATATATCTGGCCTTGCATCCTCAACACCCCATCATCACCAATAGTCACATCCCTGGCATCACCTCGCTCAACCCTATCCTGGAGGACAAGCAGGTGTGGGTCATCAAACTGACGCTCCCTGATACGATCATAAAGAGAAGACCGAGAGACCACGCAAGCCAATACTCGACTCGACTAAAAAATATCCAATATGACAAACTGGTTAGCCAAGGCTTGAACATCCAATGCCAATTGCCTCTCTGTGGTTGGAAGATATGCTAAACTCCCCAAACTCTCTGCCCGGTGACTTAAGGCATCGATCACCAAATTGGCCTTCCCGGGGTGGTACAGAATGATGATATAATAGTCCTTAAGAAGCTCCAACCACCTCCGTTAATGCAAGTTAAGATCCTTATACTTGAACAGATACTGCAAACTTCGGTGATCAGTGTAAATATCACAATGAACACCGTACAAATAGTGCCGCCAAATCTTCAAGGCATGAACAATAGCTGCTAACTCAAGGTCATGGACATGATAGTTCTTCTCATGAGTCTTCAACTGGCGCGAAGCATAAGCAATCACTCTACCCTCCTACATCAGAACACACCCAATACCGATCCCTGAAGAATCACAATACATTGTGTAAGAACCAGAAGTTGATGGCAAAACTAGAACTGGAGCCGTGGTCAAAGCAGTCTTGAGCTTATGAAAGCTCTCCTCGCACTCATCTGACCACCTGAATGGAGCACCCTTTTGGGTCAATTAATATTAAAAATATTATTGGATTTAATTTTTCCGCCTGTTAACTCCGCCTTCAGTCGTCGCCGGTGAGTTTTACCGGTGAGCTGAACCCCATTTGTCTCTCAGTCTCGGTTCTTCTTTCTGTTTTCAAAACTTGGGACTTTTGAATTAAATCCAAGTATACATCTTGAGAAATTATTTCTGAGTTAGATTCTTCTTTCTGTTTGCAAGACAAGAATCACCAAGATTTAAAAAACAATTTCCTCTCATTTAATAGCTGTCTTTGGAGACTCTTTTTTTCTCCTCTTTCCTTTTATCCGAACTCAGAAAAAAGATCACATAGCAATTGTACTTCAATGGTCTCACAATTTTAGAGATATCATTTACAGAAATAGGTAATAAACATTAGAAGAAGATAAATAAATTCATTGAGCGCAACAATTTCTCTGTCAATTCAAACAGAAATCTTGAAACAAAGGAGTATTTTTTTGGGTATTTTAGACTGCTTTTCATTAATAAACTGTAAGCATTTTCGCTATTTCGTGTTTCATCAAGAAGATCCGGACATCTTCACTATGACAGTACACTGTTTTTGTTTACGGTGAAATTCCGGTAAAATTGACAAATCGCCTAAACTTTCCTACTTACAGGTTGGGGAGCAGCAACATTCATCAGATTTGGAAGAGCATCCGAACATCCCCGACTTTGATCCAGGTTCCTTCTTTCTTGAATTGTATTTGCGCACATCTATTTACCATTGCCTTGCCGGCACTTTTGATTGGATTGATTGCTTTTTCTATCTTTTCTACTAGTGTTTTAAGCTTAAGGTTTCATCTATTCATTTTATTCTATGTTTTCATAGGGGTAGTTTCGTAGACGTGGTAGATTAATTGTTTTATTGCCTTCTCGCATTACTGTTCTCGTAGTCTCTCCTTTGAGTTATTTTTAGCTCTCGGGTTTGTAGCTTGTAGTCCTTCGTTCCCGTTATTGGTTCTTAGTGGTAGTGTTTACCTAATACCTTTTACTTATAGTGGCGGTAGTGAACGATGTGAGAATAAGTTCATGTCCTCTGGTGGGGCTGGGGGTGGGGTCCAGGGGTGGGAAGGGGGTAAAAAAGCCTCTAGGTTGAGAATTGGGTCTTGGAACATCAGGACGTTGACGGGGAAGTCTATAGAGATAGGTAAAATTCTTCAAAAGAGGAAGATCAACATAACGTGTGTTCAGGAGACTAGATGGAAGGGTACTAGGGCACGAGATGTAGACGGGTTTAAACTATGGTACTTAGGGAATGCTGGGGGTAAGAATGGGGTAGGTATTTTAGTAGACAGGGACCTCAGGGAGCTCGTGGTCGAGGCTAGGAGGGTAAATGATAGGTTGATGAGTATTAAGCTGGTAGTTGGTGGGTTATTCTGTAAATGTGATTAGTGCATATTCTCCTCAGATAGGTTTGGACCAGGAGGTCAAGAAGCAATTTTAGGAGGATTTGGACGAGATGGTGCGTAGTATCCCACACACAGAGAAGTTGTTCATTGGCGGAGATTTCAATGGTCATATTGGGGCTAGTGCGAGGGGTTATGATGATGTGCATGAAGGGTACAGTTTTGGGGATAGGAATGAGGGAGGTAATTCATTGTTTGATTTTGCTAGAGCTTTTGATTTGGTTATAGCTAACTAGAGTTTTTCGAAAAGGGAAGAACACCTGGTCACTTTTCGAATTTCAATGGGCAAGACTTAGATTGATTATCTTCTCTGCAGGAAATGCGATAAAGGTCTGTGCACTGACTGCGAGGTCATCCCAAGTGAGAACCTCACGACTTTACATAGGATCCTAGTTATGGACATGGAGATCAATAGGAGTAGGAGGAAGAGAGCGGGGTGCAGGTATTGTAGAAAAGTTACCAACTTTATCTTCTGGCTTATACTATTCAAAGATCAGTACAGTTGAAGCACACTCTATCGTAAACCAGAAGTTTACTGATTCAAATACTTTTGTGCTTTGGAATGGCCGTTTGGGCCATCCTGGATCAATAATGATGAGACGAATTATTGAAAATTCAAGTGGACATCCACTAAAGAACCTGAAGATTCTTACAAATGATGAATTTTCTTGTGATGCTTGTTATCAAGGCAAAATGATCACTAGACCATCACTAATGAAGGTTGGCATGGAATCCCCTGCCTTTTTAGAGCGTATACATGGGGATATATGTTGACCTATTCACCTACCAAGTGGGTTGTTTAGATATTTCATGATCCTAATAGATGCATCTTCAATATGGTCTCATGTGTGCTTACTATCATCTCGCAACCTGGCGTTTGCAAAGCTATTAGCCCAAATAATTCGATTAAGGGCACAATTCCCAGATTATCCTATAAAGGCTATTCACCTTGATAATGCTGGAGAATTCTCATCTCAAGCTTTTGATGATTATTGTCTATCAATTGGGATAAAAGTTGAACATCCTGTAGCTTATGTTCATACTCAAAATGGCCTTGCAGAGTCATTTATTAAACGCCTGCAATTGATAGCAAGACCACTACTTATGAAAACAAAATTTCCCACTACAGTTTGGAGCCATGCTATCTTGCATGCAGCATCTCTTATTTGTCTCAGACCGACACATTATAATAAATATTCTCCGTCACAATTAGTTTTTGGTCATGAACCAAATATTTCCCATCTACGAATTTTTGGATGCGCTGTATATGTGCCAGTAGCACCACCACAGCGTAGTAAGATGGGCCCACATAGAAGGTTAGGAATATATATTGGGTTTGAATCACCCTCTATTATTCGCTATCTTGAACCATTGACAGGAGATTTATTTACTGCTCGATTTGCAGATTGTCGATTTGTTGAAAAAAAATTCCCACAATTAGGGGGAGAGGAAAAGGAAATGAAAAATGAAATTATGTGGAAAGTTTCATCATTATCTCATTTTGATCCACGTACCCCTATATGTAATCAGGAGGTCCAGAAGATCATATATTTACAGAATATAGCAAATCAAATGCCAGACGCATTTACTGATTTGAAAAGGATAACTAAGTCACATATCCCTGCAGAGAATGTGCCTATCCTAATTGAGGTCCCAGCATGACCATCTACTAGCATGCTAACTAGTAAACCCAAAGCACGCCTGAAGCGTGGTAGGCCTTTGGGTTCTAAGGATCGAAATCCTAGAAAAAGAAAATCGACAAATGATCAAAATAATACTATGAAGGGATCTCCTGAAGAGACCAAAGATCTGATTAGTTCCGAGATTCCTAAAGAAATCAATGAACCCGAGACTCAAGTGAGTGAGGAAATTTTAATAAGTTCTACTGGTGATGGGATTAATTTAAATCGATCGAAAACAGTGGTCGAAGAATGTCGACAAAGATTTTATTGGCCAAAATGGCAAGAGGCAATTCAATCGGAATTGAAGTCACTATCTAAAAGAGAGGTCTTTGGACCAGTAGTCCAAACACCTGCTGGTATAAATCCAGTTGGTCATAAATAGGGTTTTGTGCGGAAAAGGAATGATAAAGATGAAGTTGAAAGATACAAGGCTCGCCTTGTCGCACAAGGATTCTCACAACGACCTGGAGTCGATTATGAAGAAACATATTCACCCGTTATGGATGCCATAACATTTTGATATCTCATCAGTTTAGCCTTACGTGAAAGGCTTGAAATACATCTAATGGATGTGGTTACAGCTTATCTGTACGGTTTACTTGATAATGAAATTTACATGAAAATCCCTGAAGGATTTGAAATGCCTGAAGCATATTCAAAATCTCGGGAAATGTATTCAATCAGATTACAAAGATCTTTGTACGATTTAAAGCAATCTGGGCGCATGTGGTATAATCGCCTCAGTGAATATTTGCTGAAAAAAGGTTACATAAATGACGTTATTTGTCCATGTATTTTTATAAAGAAAATGGCTTCAGAATTTGTTATACTTGCTGTTTATGTTGATGACATAAATCTTGTTGGAACTCGAGAAGAGCTCCAAAAGGCAATTGAATATCTTAAGAAAGTATTTGAGATGAAAGATCTTGGACAAACAAAACTTTGTCTTGGTATGAAAATTGAACATTTAGCAGACGGGATCTTTATCCATCAATCTTCCTATACAGAAAGGGTCTTAAAACGCTTTTACATGGACAAAGCGCACCCATTGAGTACACCAATGGTTGTTCGATCACTTGAAGTGAATAAGGATTTGTTCCGACCTCCAGAAGAGAACGAGGCACTCCTTGGTCCCGAAGTACCCTATCTCAGTGCAATTGGTGCACTAATGTATCTTGCTAATGCTACAAGGCCTGACATAGTATTTGTGGTTCACGACAGAAGATTGCATTAGGGTAGCTGCTAGAGAGGTCTTAGGGGTCACGAAGGGCTCTCCTAGGGGTCATAAAGGGGACTGGTGGTGGAATGGAGAGGTTCAAGGTAAAGTGGAATCTAAGCAAGCTGCTTATCTGAAGCTAGTAGAGAGTACAAAAGAGGAGGAAAAAGGACTTATCGGGAGTGTTACAGAAAGGCAAAGAAAGAGGCAAAGTTAGCAGTTACAATGGCTAAGACGTGGCATTTGATCGTTTGTACGAGGAGCTCAAGGGCAAAGGCGGGGACAAAAGGTTGTACCAGTTGGCCAAGGTGAGGGAGAGGAAAGCCCGCGACTTAGACCAAGTGAAGTGCATCAAGGACGAGGATGGAAAAATGTTGATGGCCGAGGCACTCATTAGGATAAGAGGGCATACATACTTCCATAAATTGTTGAATAAAGAGGGGGATAAACACATTGTGCTGGGTGAGTTGGAGATTTCCGAGAGTTGGCAGGATTTTGGGAACTGTAGGCGGATTACAGTACATGAGGTAGAAAGGGTGATGTGTAAGATGTGCAGGGGCAGAGCGATGGGGCCAGAAGAAATCCCGATGGAATTCTAGAAAAGTGCGGGGCGGGCAGATTTGGAGTGGCCCACTGGGTTGTTTAATGTTCTTTTTAGGACAAAGAAGATGCCCGAAGAATGAAGGTGGAGTACGATGGTTCCACTTTACAAGAACAAAGGTGTTATCCAAAATTGCAATAATTATAGGGGTATCAAGCTGTTGAGTCACACTATGAAGGTTTGGAAGAGGGTGGTGGAGGCTAGGGTTAGGAGGTGCGTGTTTATTTCCTAGAATCAGTTTGGATTCATGCCGGGGCGTTTGACTACAGAAGCAATTCATCTGGTAAGGATATTAGTAGAGCAGTACAGGGAGAGGAAGAAAGATTTGCATATGGTGTTTATTGACCTTGAAAGGCGTACGATAAAGTTTCGAGGGAGGTCCTGTGAAGGTGTTTGGAGGTTAACGGCGTTCCGGTAGAATACATTAGGGTGATTAAGGATATGTATGATGATGCTAAGACTCGGGTGAGGACTGTGGGTGGTGACTCAGAGCATTTCCCTGTGGTGATGGGGTTGCACCGGGGATCGACTCTTAGGCCATTTTTATTTTCCTTGGTGATGGATGTATTGTCACGTCATATCCAAGGGGATGTGCCTTGGTGCATGCTATTTTCCGATGATATAGTGTTGATTGATAAGACGCGTAGAGAAGTTAACGCGAGATTGGAGGTTTGGAGACAGACCTTGGAATCTAAAGGTTTCAAATTGAGTAGAACCAAGAAAAGAATACTTGGAGTGCAAATTCAGTGACGGAGCCCATGATGCAGACGTAGAGGTTAAGCTTGATGCTCAAGTCTTCCCCAAAAGAGAGAGTTTCAAATATCTCAGGTCTATTATCCAGGGTAACAGGGAGATAGATGAAGATGTCGCACATCGCATCGAAGCAGGATGGATGAAGTGGAGGCTCTCTTCCAGTGTTTTGTGTGATAGGAATGTGTCGCTAAGACTTAAGGGTAAGTTTTATCGAGTGGTGGTTAGACCGACTATGCTGCATGGGGTTGAGTGTTGGCAAGTCAAGAACTCCCACGTGCAGAATATGAGAGTAGCAGAGATGAGGATGTTGAGATGGATGTGTAGGTGTACCAGGAGAGATAGGATTAAAAATAAAGCTAACCGGGACAGAGTGGGAGTAGCTTCGTGGAGGACAAGATGCGGGAGTCGAGGCTAAGATGGTTCGATCATGTTAAGAGAAGACGCATTGATGCTCCTGTCAGGAGGTGTGAGAGGTTGGCCATGGAGAGTTTGAGAAAAGGTCGAGGTAAGACTAAAAAGTACTGGGGAGAGGTGATTAGGTAGGACATGGCACTGCTTCAGCTCACTGAGGACATGACCCTTGATAGGAGGTTGTGGAGGTCGAGGATTAAGGTAGAAGGTTAGTAGGTAGTTTATAGTTGTTCACCGATAGTCTTAGTAGCATGCATGTCCTTTCACATTCTTATATTTTTATTACGTTATGTGGTTTTGTTAGCCTCAGGTATTGTATTCCCTGTTGCTATTATTCGTTGCTATTTGTCCTTTATCTCTCCTTTTTCTTTTCTCTTCCATATTTCTTACTTCCTTGCTTTCCTCTTTTTCTTCTTGCCCTTCCTGAGCTGTGAGTCTATTGGAAACAACCTCTCTACCTGCATTAGGTAGGGGTAAGGTCTGCGTACAAACTACCCTCCCTAGACCCCACCTGTTGGGATCAAACCGGGTTTGTTGTTGATGTTGTTGTTGTTGGTCAAGGGCGATGCCATAGATGAGAAAACCTCCACAAAACGACAGTAATAACCCTCCAAACCAAAAAAAACTCCGAATCTCCGAGGCTGAGGACGGTTTGGGCCAACTCTGCACCGCCTCTATCTTTTTCGGATCCACCTGAATACCCTCATTGGACACCACGTTGCCCAAGAACGCCACTGAATTGAGCCAAAACTCACACTTGGAGAACTTTTCATAAAGCTTCTCCTCCCTCAATCGCTGTAACACAATCCTATATGTTGGGCATGCTCCTCCTTGCTACGAGACTACACCAGGGTGTCATCAATGAATACAATAAAGAACGAGTCAAGATAAGGCTGAAACACAATGTTCATCAGATGCATGAACGCTGCTCGGGCATTGGTTAGCCCAAAAGACATCATAAGAAACTCATAATGGCCATATCGGGTCCTGAAAGTTGTCTTAAGAATATCCGAGTCCCGAATCTTCACCAGGTGATACCCTGATCTCAAATCAATCTTGGAGAACACCCTCGCTCTCTGAAGCTGGTCAAATAGGTCATCAATACGTGGCAAAGGGTACTTATTATTGACTGTGACCTTGTTCAACTGCCTGTAATCAATGCACATTCTCATAGTGCCATCCTTCTTCTTCACAAATAGAACCGGTGCACCTCAAGGTGACATGCTAGGCAGAATAAACCCCTTATCAAGGAGTTCCTGAAGCATTTCCTTCAACTCATTCAACTTCTCCGGTGCTATATGATACGATGGAATAGAAATGGGTTGAGTGCCCGACACCAAATCAATACCGAAGTCAATATCCCTATCAGGCGGCATGCCCGCCAGGTCTGTAGGAAACACATCCGAAAAATAACACACCATAGGAACAGAATCAATAGCAGGGGCCTCCGCACTAACATCCCTCACAAAAGCCAAATGGGATAGACAACCCTTCTCAACCATCCGCCGAGCCTTCAAGTATGAAATCACTTTACTGGGAACATAGTCTATAGAGCCGCTCCACTCAACTCTCGGTAACCCTGGCATCACCGACATCACGAACTTGGCGTGATAATCTATAACACCATGACATGGAGACAACCAATCCATACCCAATATAACATCAAAATAGACCATACTAAGCAGCAAAAGATCTACTCTGGTCTCCACACTCTCAATAGTCACCACACATGACCGATATACACAGTCCACAATAATAGTATCGCCCATCGAAATAGATACATGAACAGACGAAACTAGAGACTCACATGGCATATCCAGAAAATGATCACAATACGAGGACACACGGGGCATATCCGATGGTACGTGTCCTAACCATCTATGAGAGAATGAAATAACAGAAGTTTAGTACCAGAGTCAACAGATTTGCATGACAATAATTCAAGAATGTGAAATTTTCCGAAGGATTCTGCAACCTCTCGAAGATAAGTGCAGAAGTTTCCATACCGATCCGTAGGACTCTACTAAACTCGCTCATGACTCGTGTGACCTATGTAACCTAGCCTCTGATACCAACTTGTACATTCTACAAACAACACTAAAACCTATCGAATCACATCCGATTGACCTCAAATTTTGTACACAAGTCAATAATGACACCACATACCTACTCCAACTTTCAAAAATCCAATCCGACCTTGATATCAAAATTTACACTGCCGGCTAAAATTGCCAAAATTCTAACTTTCACCTATTCAAGCCAATTCTACTACGGGCCTCCAAAAGACATTCTGGACGCGCTCCTAAGTCCAAAATCACCTAACGGAGCTAACAGAACCATCAAAATTAAAATCCGAGGTCAATTACACATTAGTCAACATCCGATTGACTTTTCTAATATAAGCTTCCAATTAAGAGACTAAGTGTCTCAATTCACTCTGAAATCTCCCCGGAACCGAACCAGCCAACTCGGTAAGACATAATACAGCTGTAGAACACAAAACAAGTAGAAAATGGGGGAACGAGGCTATAACTCTTGAAACGACCGACTGGGTCGTTACATTATTTGCAAAGGATTGGTAGAGACCTTGATTTTTGAGTTGGCACAAGGAGCGAGTCATGGTGTCGAATGCATTGGAGTCAAGTTTTGAGGCGAGGATGTTAGAAAGAGCCACATGAATATTTTAAATAATCTTGGCATGAGTTTAAAACTTGAGGAAAGGTAATACAGCTGTAGAACACAAAAGAAGCAGAAACCTGGGGAACGAGGCTATAACTCTAGAAACGACTGGCCGGGTCGTTACATCATTTGCAAAGAATTGGTAGAGACCTTGATTTTTGAGTTGGCAGAAGGAGCGAGTCATGTTGTCGAATGCATTGGAGTCAAGTTTTGAGGCGAGGATGTTAGAAAGAGCCACATGAATATTTTAAATAATCTTGGAATGGGTTTAAAACTTGAGGAAAGGTAATACAGTTGTAGAACACAAAAGAAGCAGAATCCTGGAGAACGAGGCTATAACTCTCGAAACGACCGACCGAGTTGTTACATCATTTGCAAAGAATTGGTAGAGACCTTGATTTTTGAGTTGGCACAAGGAGCGAGTCATGGTGTCGAATGCATTGAAGTCAAGTTGTGAGGAAAGGATGTTAGAAGGAGCCACATGAATATGTTAAATAATCTTGGCATGAGTTTAAAACTTGAGGAAAGGTAATACAACTGTAGAACACAAACAAAGTAGAATCCTGGGGAACGAGGCTATAACTCTCGAAACGACCGGCCGAGTCGTTACATCATTTGCAAAGAATTTGTAGAGACCTTGATTTTTGAGTTGGCACAAGGAGCGAGTCATGGTGTCGAATGCATTGGAGTCAAGTTTTGAGGAAATGATGTTAGAATGAGCCGCATGAATATTTTAAATAATCTTGGAATGAGTTTAAAACTTGAGGAAAGGTATGAAAAGTGCATATGCTAGGTTCTAATCGTTAATATTAACCATTGTCATTGGTGTGATGCTTGTGTATGTCTTTGAAAGGCGTTTATTGCTAACGTGCTTACTTTTATGTTGCTCGAGCACGGGCAAAAGTTTAAGTGTAGGGTGGTGATAAAGGGTGAAAAATGCATGTTTTGAGTGTGTTTGTGTGTTAATTCTTGTGTGGGAGGTGATCCTAAGCTGGCCCCACTGGTGCATCCACAACTAGGACCTGATTCAGATCTGGGACATCTGGTGGATCTGCATGTACTGCCCTAGCTGATGTGCGCGCTGCACCTCTTCCCCTACCGCGGCCTCTACCGCAACCTCGTCCTCGCGCGACCCTGGCTGGGGGTACTGGTGGATGCCCCTCCTTCCCAGTGGTACATGTCTTCACCATCTCTGAGAGAATGAAATAACAGAAGTTAAGTACTAGAGTCAACAGATTCGCACAACAAGAATTCAAGAATGTGAAATTTTCCTAAGGGTTCTTCAGCCTCGCGAAGATAAGTGCAGATGTCTCCATACCGATCCGCAAGACTATACTAAACGTGCTCATGACTCTTGCGACCTATGTAACCTAGGCTCTTATACCAACTTGTCCATTCTACAAACGACGCTGAAACCTATCAAATCTTGTCCGATTGACCACAAATTTTGAACACAAGTTAATAATGACACCACGAATGCTCTCCAACTTCCGGAAATCCAATCTGACCCTGATATCAAAATTTCCACTACTGGCCAAAATCGTCATAATTCTAAGTTATACCGATTCAAGCCTAATTCTACTACGGGCCTCCAAAACACATTCCAGATGTGCTCCTAAGTCCAAAATAACCTAAGGGAGCTAACTAAACCATCAAAATTCAAATCCGAAGTCGTTTACACATAAGTTGACACCCGATCGACTTTTCCAACATAAGCTTCCAATTAAGATACTAAGTGTCTCAATTCACTCCGAAATCTCTCCAGACCTGAACCAGCCAACCCGATAAGACGTAATACAGTTGTAATACACAAAAAAGCATAATCTTTGGGAACGAGGCTATAACTCTCAAAACGACCGGCCGGGTCGTTACATCATTTGTAAAGAATTGGTAGAGACCTTGATTTTTGAGTTGGCACAAGGAGCGAGTCATGGTGTCGAATGCATTGGAGTCAAGTTTTGAGGAAAGGATGTTAGAAGGAGCCACATGAATATTTTAAATAATCTTGGAATGAGTTTAAAACTTGAGAAAAGGTATGAAAAGTGCATATGCTAGGTTCTAATCGCTGATATTAACCATTGTCATTGGTGAGATGTGTGTGTATGTCTTTGAAAGGTGTTTATTGCTAATGTGCTTACTTTTAAGTTGCTCGAGGACGAGCAAAAGTTTAAGTGTAGGGTGGTGATAAAGGGTGAAAAATGCATGTTTTGAGTGTGTTTGTGTGTTAATTCTGATGTGGCGGGAGTTCACACCTTTTGAAGGGAAAATATGCTCATTATGTGTTTTTTATGTGTAGGAACAAGCTTATGTGGAAAATGATCAAATCAGAGAAACATTTGTGAAAAAAAGCTGAAGAGAAAAGTGCAGCGAAGCAAGGTTCACTTCGCCAGACCGGGACCGGTGCAGAAGAAACCCGAAAAGTCCCGGACAACGAAGTGAGGTTCACTTCTCCAGATCGGGACCGGAGCAGAAAAAAATCAACTTCTCTAAACCAAAATAAGAGAAGGAAAATATGCCCCATACAAACTCTAGTCACGATAAATACATCCTAAAACATGATTTTGAAGGGAGAGACATCACTTTGGAAGGTGAGAAGACTTTAGGGAGTTATGAATACCCTCGGAGCAACGAGAAGGATTCAACTTCACGTTTTTCCCTCTTTCTTCCTCTATTTTCATTATTGGTTATGAATTCTAGTATTGTAGTTTTGCATACTATTATGAATAGCTAATTTATTATCTAGAGTTTTGGTGGAACCTGTTGGAGGATGAAGTCTTTTTATGTTTTTATATAATTGAGTCGTTAGATTTCTCTACTTGTTCAACTACGTGTTTGTTGCTATTTATTGAATGGTCATAAATTGACTGTGCCTATTTAGTGTGTAATGCTCGAGAGAGAGTACACATTAGGTAGTTGTTGAAAAACATCACTCCTAAAGTATTTGAGAAATCAATATGGAGGGTTCAAAGGCAGATAACAAAACCTTGGTGCGATCGTAGTGAGCGGTGAATTAATGCCAGCTACTGTAGTTCGAGAGAATAAATCTAATAAATTATGGTAGTTTCTCAAGAGATAATTACAACACCTAAAGTACTCACGATTAGTAGAGAATACTTAAGCGAAATTATAGAAGACTTAGCTGGAAGGATTCCGACAATTGGGGAAATCATATGTAACGAACCAATCGGTCGTTTTAATCTCTAGAGCATCGTTCGGCGGTTTGAGACCTTGGTTAGCTTCACTTCATGTAATATGAATTTTACACATAGTCGAAATTGAATTTAGGGAAGTTCGGAGTTGATTCGGATGGAAAATTCTCAATTCGGAAGCTTTAAGTTGGGAGAGTTGACCAAGATTTGAATTTTGAGTAAAAACTCTCAGAATCGGGATTTGAAGGTTTCAATAGGTTCGTATGATTATTTCAGACTTGAGTGTATGTTCGTATTGAGTATCTGGTGGTCTGGGAGCATTTCGACGCTTATGGTGGAAATTTGGCAATTCGAAGGTTTTAGAATTTCCTAAGTTTGGTTTGAAGTGGACTTTGGTGTAATCGATGTTTGTTTGGGGTTCTGAGCCTTGGAATAGGTTAGTATCATAATTTATGACTTGTACGTAAAGTTTGGCGTCATTCCAGAATGTTAAAGTGTAATTCAGACACGTTCATCGAAGTTTGAAAGTTAAAAGGAGGATTTGACCATCAATTCATGGTTTTGATGTTTTTTGGTATGATTTTAGGCCTCAAGTAGGTTTGTGTTATGTTTTAGGACTGGTTTGTGTAATTGAACGGGGTCCCTGAGGCCTCGGGTGTGTTTGAGATGTGTTTGGTTGTATCGCGCTCTTATTTGATGTTTCAACGTGGTTTCTTTGGACATAAAGGGTACCATATTGGGAAAACGACCTTTGATTTGTGATTGGATAAATCCATTAGATCCGTATCAAAATTACGGAACCATAGAAACAAGAATCGTTGAATTATGAGGTCGTATGAGAGAGTTATGCCCATTTTCGTATCGGGAAAGATTGTCGGCTTCTGGTGCGGACTTTGTTCTTAGCGAACCAGATGAGTTTCCCTGGAACGTGCAGAAGAAAATTTGGGTTGACGGTTCAACGCGAAAAATTGCTCTTCGTGAACGGGAAGGTGTCCCGAGAAGGCGAAGAACAAAACTCGCTTGGATAATGTTTTAAATGGGCTGACCGAGCATTTTAGTATTTTGAGCATATCATGAGTTCTAGAGCTCCGTTTGAGGTGATTTTTGTGGCGTTGTTCTCGCGTCAAAAAATGGGTAAATATCTGACCTTTATTCTGATGTTTTTCCATGATTATTTTCGTTGGTTATCATTTTTATCTGTGTTTGGATTGTAAAAATATGGATTTTGAGCCCAAAGTTATTAGATGATAAATCCTTTATTTGAGGGTCAATTCATGGGCGAAATTGGATGATTTTCGGAATATAAACTATATAAGTTATGGGTAATAATTATTTTTGATAATTTTTGAAATCGGGGAACATGGGCTTGAGGGTTGACTTTTCGAGCGGAGTTGGGAATAATTATAAATTGTTAAATTGTAAGCATTGGGGTATATTTTGATTGATTTGCACGTTGTTTGACTAGTTTGGCTTTGAGTTGAGGTGTTAGAGAGGCGTTGAAGCCGGTTATGGAACTTCGGAGCGAGGTAAGTCTCATGTCTAACTCTGTGAGGGGGAAACTACTCCTAGGTGATGTATTAGATATGAGCTACTTGTTGCGGGGGCTACGTACACACGAGGTGATGGGAGTGCGTACTTAGCTAAATTCATGTTATTGTTTGGGTAGACTTAGGTTCACACCATGCTATAGTTGTACTATTTGAGCTGTCCCTTGCCTATTAAATTCCTTGATTTTACATTACGACTTGAGACTAGACTTGCGTAGAGTGATATACTTTCGATGGTAGTGATTCGACAGGCTTCGTGATTAGATGCGATATAATTGTACTCCTCTTACGAGTTTCTTCCGCATTATGCATTTTCATCGAAATGTTTCCCTTAAAACATCTAACTCACACGTCTATTCGTGAATTGGGTCAAGGACCCGTTAAAGCTTCTTATTCTAATGGGATCGAGTCGTTCGTCTCAGAAGTATAATAGATACATCTATGGTTCATGCCATTCAACCCTTGGCATTGCGCACATTATGATGGGATTGGGGCATTCGCCTCGGCACGATTATGTATCACACTCTCTTGGGAGCCGGTCGTTCACCTCGACAAGATTATGTATCACACTCTCATGGGGGGGGGGGGCATTCACCTCGACAATATAATAGATATATCTATGGTTCGTTTCGTTTGACCCTCGGAAGTGCACACATTATAATGGGATCGAGTCGTACGCCCGCATTTCTATAAAATACTCTTATGAAATTGTGCGTAATAATTGACAAGAAGCCAACATTTCTGTGTGTTTTCCTGATTTGAACTATGATGACCTATGTGGAGAGGTTACTGGCCAAGAGCTGGAGTTATTGCTGAGAGGAGAATTGTACCACGTATTTATACTTGTTACTTTGTTTATTTACTCTGACTCACATCTGTTTACTTCTACTGCATCTATCTTATTAAACCACTAGTACGTGTCGATGTCGACCCCATGTCACTTCTCTAGGGTTAGGAGAGATACTTACTGGGTACGTGTTGATTTACATACGCATGCTACACTTGCTGCACTTATTGTGCAGGTACATATATGTCTGGTGGTCTTTTGGGCGCAGAGGCGCGACTATTGCAGGGACTTCACCTTGAGTTGCATTTCACATTATGATTCATAGCCTCGAGAGTCTCCATCTGAGTTATTTATATTCTTTTCTCTAATTTGTATTCCAGACAGATGTTGTATTTTATTATATTTTCTAGTCGATGCTCATGCATTTGTGACACCGGGTTTTGGGGGTTCCTACAGGTTGTTCATCATTGTAGTTCGTGTAAATATTATCATTCATTCTGTAAATTTTATTTCATACTATTTAATTAATTAAAATTATGATTTCAAATTACTAAAATAAGTAAGTAAGTTGATAGATCACTGTTGGCTTTCTTGACGGCGGTGTTAGGCACCATCACGACCTTTAGCGAATTTTGGGTCGTGACAGCTTGGTATTATAGCGTTAGGTTCTCTTGGGTTTCACGAGTCATGAGCAAGTCTAGTAGAGTCTTGCGGAGTGGTACAGAGACGTTTGTACTTATCTTCGAGAGGCAGTAGGGTTGTTAGGAGCACTTCCCTTCTTGATTCCTCATGGTGGAATTTGATTCCTTTGAGTCTTATGCTTTTCTTTCTTTCCTACTCAACCTTATGCGACGTGAAGCGCTTGTTATCAACTGGGAATCGAGGAGTTGTAGTGGTACTGCAGACGTGGTGTAGGATGTTATTTCCTGTGTATTCGGGCAGGCTATTGGGAATCGAGGAGTTGTAAGTGTACATCAGACGTGGTGAAGGATGTTTTTTTCCTGCGTATTCGGGTAGGCTATCATCGTCGTCTTGTGGAAGGATGTTCTGTCATTCAACTTAGTATATGTATTTCCTATGGTTTTGCACAAATTTCTACAATATTCATGCATTGTTATCGCACAGTGTTAGTGTTATAGTAGGGTACTTGCCTTTGTGTCGAGACAGTGAATGACTTGAAAGGAGGATTTTTCATTGCATTATTTAGAGGTTCGACATTTAATTCTAGTAGAGGAAAGGCCATCGGTTTATAGATGTTCAGGATTTAGTTGATGGAGTAACAAGACTTGATATTTTCGAGCGCAGTGGAATTCTCATTTGTCATGTGGTGTCTTCGTCCTTGTTGAACACAATAAGTTTTGTTGGAGTTATGCCTTCGAGGTAAGGTGTTGTGAAATGGTGCCTGAGAAGCGGTTGTCAAAGATAGCGGTGTGTAGTGGTTTCAGAGTCGAATCAGTGTTTCTAATGATGATGGCTTGAGAAAGATGATCGTTGAGGAGGCTTAGAGTTTGTAGCAATTTATTAGTTTGATAGCTACAAGGATGGATTTCGATTTGAGGCGGTACTGGGGGTAGTGAAGGACAAGGAAGGACATGGTGGGAGTTTTCTCGTGGTGATTGAATTGCTAGCAGGTCAAGTACACATAGGAGAGGTCGATAAGTTGCTTAAGGAGATGGTTTAACTGAAGTAGGAGTGGCAGAGTAGCGCATAGATTCTGTGGTAGGATAGCCACATGCCTTGAGAAAGTTTAGGGCGATTCGATGAATCGTGATGAAAGGTGATTTGGTCTACGGATTTTATGTGGGATGGTGGCTACTGTACCGAGGGAGATGGAATATGGAAAAGAGGAGTTTGCTTGAAATGAAGAGGGGTGTGAAGAATTGATTATCGTTTTTGGATGCAACGTGACTCCAAGTTTGGAATGTATTATCATATTTTTAGTTGATGTCGATGGGGAGTGAATAGACTTCTACAGCTGGTGGACGAGCGTAGGTTCATGAGGGTTTACTGGATTTGTGGTAGTTGTACACAATGCTGCGTTGTTGGAAGATGTGGTATGGAAATTCCACAGGTGGGTTATCTCCTCTGAATAGGTTGGCAGTTGCGTGATGTTGATGAACTTTCTACGAACAATTCTACTTACTACCTGGTAGGAGGTCGAGTACGCGATTGTGGCTGATAATTCGGGATGCTTTATAAAGAGTCTAACAAGAGATTTTGAGATCTTTGGAGAGTTAATGCTGCGAGATCATTGCAATATAGAAGGTGGAATCCTTGTGGGATATGTATTATGTGATGGTAGCTTAAAGCTAAGTTGGGGATCCTAGCGTCTACGATTGGATCGCGTGGATGTCTGCATGTGTGGTTTATGGTTATCGGTGCATTGGTGGATTATTTATGACTAAGAAAAGAAAACACCAGGGTTAATTTGAGCAAAGAACTTGATGAATGTGTGCTATATTTGGCCTTATCGACTCATGTGGAGGTTTTTGTAAGACTCAAAGTTTATGCTTCTTGTGGATGTGATGTACAAGGAAAAATATTCATTTGGTTGCTTCTTTGGGAGTCTTCATGTGCTAACAGAGCGTAGGAGTTTGATTATATTCGGGTCCAGGTCAGAATGGGTGACTCCCAACAACGATTCTAGTGGGTTCAAGAATTAAAGTGCAGGGCCTAAGGATATCGGGTCCGTTATGTGGTTAAGGATCGGGTTTTTGTAGTGGATAATGAAAGTAACTTGGAGTGTTCTATGTTATCATCTTGTCTGCGGTGCAGTATTGGAGAAATGGGAGAAATTAACTTCGGATTCGTAGAGGATCTTTCAGAATGGGTGTACCAGTTGGAAATGTTATTGTGCGCATAAAAAGGTTATGAGATGGTTCATGGGTATTAAGACGAAGTGGTCTCATGGGTTGGGTCACTCGGGATGAGTGTTGTTGGTTTCATTATGTTATGAATGGAACTATCATTATTATTTCTAAGGCGGGTCAAGAGTAAATTGGAAGAAGTTAGGTCGGTTAGTAATGGTTGAATCAACTTGATTGTGGCAATGATCAGTTCCTTCAGTGCATGAAGTTATACATATGGTTTGTGGTTGTGCGCGCGGGCTTGACTGCCACCACAACTTGATTGATTGGGAGTTATTTGATTCAAATGGCCTTGAGGTGTAAATGGATTCCGTAGGAGTCATGGAAGTTTAGATTGTGACTTGAGGTTTGTATATTTCAGCGGTTTGGGAATTCAGTTGTGTATTGCATTGGCTCTTCTGAAATGAGCCGAGTGAAAGGTTTCTAGCAAATGAAGTGTTTATTCTACTGGTAATTTAGGGGTAATGAAGAATTCTTGTATTCTCGCGTAGTGGTATGATAGGTGCAGTTAGCGGCATGGGAATTTGAAAGCTGAGGATCAAGTTGCGGTTAGGTGTTGAAAAGAATGTCACGAGCTCGGATGAGCATGGGAGAATTCAGGTTTTCAGAGAAATTTGGCATTTTCTTTAGTGTTACCTGAGAATGGTGTCCTGTGTAAGAGGCTTTGTGTATTGATTTGCGGATTCTTGATTTGCATTACAGAATTAGAACGGTTGGTGGTATGTAGGTGCAGATCTTGCTACCTGGTGCGAAAGTTTGTGGGATCGTACCCCACAGGGAGATTTGTATACGTGTGACATATTAGTCACTCGATTGTTAAAGATTGAAACCTAGTACGGGGATTTTTGGTAATATTGTTAATGTGAGAGTTTATGCCTGGAATATGCTCTATTCCTTTGGTTGTGAACTATGAGAGTTGTTCCAGATTGAGACGGCCTGATTATTCGCACATGTGTTGTGGTACCGTGTAGCTTGTGGTATTAAGTGATCATGATGGCTCTCTAGATGCAGTTCATTTATTGCACCTTAGTCATGCTTGGAGTTTGTAATGTATGGCGCTATCCGTCTCCCCAGGGTGGTATTTTCGCACTTGGCGTGCTTGTGGTCGATATTCGTTATTTCGTAGGTATAAACATTGTGGCTTAATGGGAATTTCCTTATTTATTGTTATGTGTGGAGGGTGGCATGCCGCCACAGGTACGTTTTTTGGGTAGGGTTGCACGCTGCAACGGTATCATGTTTGGATCGGGTTGCACGCTGCAACGGTATCATATGTGGATCGGGTTGCATGCCACAAGAGTGTGATGTTGAGTACGATTCCCTTTATCTATTCTTGTGTATTTTGTTTCTCATTCTCTGAGAAGGATTCGTCTGTTCGACCGTCTTATTCGTTATACGAGGTGGATAGTTCCTTTTCCAGAGTTCGTTGTTCCTTATGTATCGCATTCGAGTTTGTAGCTTGTTGGCGCATTGTTGGCGTCATATGAGATTTTTGGCAGTGTTTGAGATGGCTTATTGTCTGAGCAGCTTGTACTGGGTGAGTTGAGGTTATTGGACTTAGGATCAGTGCGGTCGGATTTAAGTAGGGTATATTGAAGAGAAAATATTGTTATTCAGTTAAGAATGAGGTAATGGTTCTTGTTAGGTGAAGAGACCCCATGATTTATTGTTTTAGCAGGTGGTTATGAGTTTCTACGCATAGATATCGTCGTGGCAGTATTGCGAGAGTTGGAACAAGGCTTACATGTGTTATGAGGCGTATTGCAGGCATCAAATTCGTGAAATTATAGTTGTTGTGGTCGGAGGGTGTTATTACGGGCATGCAAATTATGCGGTGCATGGTGTGATTTCAGCAAAGGTGCATGATCATGTTTTGGTACATCGTGTATTGATTGATGCGGTGTACGCATCTTAGAATCAGGCCTCGTGGAGAATTTCAGATGTTGGATCACGGTTCTAAGGTCTGTTGGCTAATAAAAAGGAAAGATCTTCATTATGGCTTGAGCTAATGTGCTCACATGGGTTATGGTGGTACGGGTAGGTTCACGAGGTGTTAAATAGTGATTTTGGACAACTCCGGAATAATTCTTTGCATGTTCGAGGACGAATGCATATTTAAGTGGAGGAGAATGTAACGACCCGATTGGTTGTTTTAATCTCTAGCGTGTCGTTCAGCGGTTTGAGACCTTGGGTAGCTTCACTTCGTGTAATATGACTTGTACACGTAGTCGAAATTGAATTTAGGGAAGTTCGTAGTTGATTCGGATGGAAAATTCTCAATTCGGAAGCTTTAAGTTGGAAGCATTGACTAAGGTTTGACATTTGAGTAAACGATCTCGGAATTGGGATTTGAAAATTTCAATAGGTTCGTATGATGATTTTGGACTTGGGTGTATGTTCAAGTTGAGTATCGGATGGTCCGGGAGAATTTCGACGCTTATTGTGAAAAGTTGGCAATTCGAAGGTTTTAGAATTTCCTAATTTTGGTTTGAAGTGGACTTTGGTGTAGTCAATGTTCGTTTGGGGTTCTGAGCCTTGGAATATGTTAGTATCTGTATTGGTAAAAATAGATATTACACGTGGAATTAATTAAGTTGATGACATGGCAAGCCATGTGAATCATGGGAAAAGCATAGCTGGAAGAAAGCTTGGAAAAAAGATATGGAGTAAGAAGATACGGGCTAAACACCCTCGAGATGATTAGAAACAGGTGCTCGAGTCTATTCGAAGAGTTGAAGAGACACAGTCAGAATGAACCAGGGCTGAAAAGAGGGCAGATTCATAGATCTTCAATCAATGAGTTCAAACGTTACAGAATCTTCACGCAACAGTTACGATTACCTATTATAATGTTTCATTGATGATATAAATACTCATTAATGCTCAATCATAAAGAGGAGTAGACGTTGTACTCGAAACTCCCTATAAAAGGGAATGAAATATTCTTGTATGGACACGTTCTGATCATTATTGGAATATACATTACATTCTTATGTTCTCACTATTTTCCATTCTGTTCTAATGTTCTAATTTCCTTATTGTTTTAGTTAATTTTCTTGATTATCAGTAGCCCGAGTACTTCTTAAAATAAGATTTGACTAAGAATTAGATTCTTTGGTTAAACAAATTGGTTCCGTTACCAGGAATCTGATAATCCTTTTTTACATTCCAAATTATCCTTACTGAATCATGTCAAACGCCAACGACAACAACCAACAGGCAACAGGAACTCCAGCTCAATCGCCTCAAGGAACCCCACGTGGTTCAAGCGAACAAACCCTGAAAAGATCCACAACTCACAACAATGACCAGCTTTGAAATGAACAAACAGGAGAGCAAGACACTGCGAAGCAAATAGTTGCTGAATATGTGAATGAAGCTCTCCAGTCTTACGTGATGGGGCTACCAACTATACCGCCAACACCTCCTCCAAACAATACTGCAACTGTGGCAAATCCACAATCAGAATTGGCTAATTCTGGAAGTGGAGGCACTCTTAACGAATCACTCAAAGGGAGACCAGGTATGACTAGTAATTCAGATTTGCAATCTTTAATACTAACTTTGCAGAAACAGGTGAAGGAACAAAACAATCGTATCGAGCAAATTCCTGGTGTACCACCTATCATCAAAGGGATTGATATTGACAAATATTCTCAACAACCATGGAAGCCAGGTGCTGCACCTTTGCCGATTCCCAATAAATTCAAGATGCCCGATATCCCAAAATATGATGGGACAACTAATCCACGCAACCATGTCACCTCATTCACCACGGGAGTAAAAGGCAACGACTTAACCAAGCAAGAGATCAAATCTGTGCTGGTCAAAAAGTCTGGGGAGACTCTTACCAAAGGAGCACTAACGTGGTACTCTCTCTTACTCAAAAACTCTATTGACTCTTTTGCTGAGCTTGCAAATTCATTCATAAAAGCACATTCGGGTGCACAAAAAGTAGAAAAGAGAATAGAAGACATATTCAAGGTAAAACAGGGAGATACAGAGTTGCTTCAAGAATTTGTAGACAGATTCCAGCTGGAACGGATGATGTTACCTAGAGTACCTAACAACTGGGAAGCTATGGCATTTGTGAGCAATTGGTCGAGAACAACTCTGAAGCCACGAGGAGACTCAAATAAAGCTTGCGAGAATTCCTAGCCACAACATGGAATGATGTTTATAACAGGTACATTACCAAATTATGAATCGAAGAAGATATCATAGCTCAATCTAAGGCAGAAGAAAGGACGAGTTCAAGGCGGTCAGAATTAGAAAAGAGAATTGATAAAAATAGGTACCAGCCATATATGGGACCTTTGGGAAGGGAAGCTCGTCCCAAGCTTGAAAACGATCGGCCTCATTACAGACCATCAAACAGAGATTCAAGTTCGTCATCATCAAGATTCAAAAAAGATCGAGATGAACGTAATAGAGGAAATAACATAAATGCGACAATTGGAGACTATAACTTTAATGTAAGTACTTTCGAGCTTATTGTTGTGCTAAGAAACATGGGAGAAAAAGTTTGATGGCCTAAAGAGATGAGATCAAATCCAAATAGAAGGAACCCAGACTTCTGGTGAGAATTCCACAATGATCACGGGTACAGAACATCAGACTGCATGTTATTACAAAGTGAGGTAGAACATTTATTAAAACAGGGCTATCTAACAGAATTGTTTAGTGAAAAAGGCAAGATGACATATATGAAAAACAGATAGGAGCCCCCAAAACCACCATCTCCAAAGAGAACAGTAAATATGATAAACGGTGGAGAAGAGGTTAATGGCGAAACCTATACTGCGGCAAGAAAGACGAGGAAGTTCACAATAACTCACGGGAAGCGAACTCGTGAAACCTTGGAAGGCGATAGTATTACATTTAACGATGCAGATGCTGATGGGTTATTGGTTCCTCATAACGATGTCGTGGTAATATCTTTACTTATACATGACACTAATGTAAAACGAGTATTGATTGATGCAGGTAGCTCAGTGAATATTATTTTATTGAGAGTTGTGGAGGAGATTCTAATTGAAGATCGTGTAGTTCCAAAAGTATGTTCCCTATCCGGATTCGATAACTCTACTGTCATTACGAAAGGAGAAATTGAGTTAAGTACTTACGCAAAAGGGGTCATCAAAGAAACAAAATTTCAAGTCATTGACACGGACATGACCTATAATGTAATTATGGGAAGGCCATGGATTCATGACATGGACGTTGTACCATCCACACTACATCAGGTTATCAAATTCCTTTCAAGATGGGGTATTCAATAGATTTGAGGAGATAAACCAATTTCGAGGAATATCAACTCAGTGATACACTCGAATAAAAAAGAAGCAGAAATAGAATTAAAAGATGCGGGAGCAGCTCAAACAGATACGGGAACAAATGATAAAGATACGATGAATCAAATCTCAACAAAGGTTGCATCAAAGCAGACGAACGTGGATTCTAGACCAGATGTTATTCAGGAGCCAGAAGAAAATGAAAACATAAAAACGACAACAGAGGAACTCCAAGCTGTTCCATTATTTGAGCAAAGGCCAGAACAAAGGATTCATATCGGAGCAAGGCTAAAACCAGTTAGAAGAGGTAAGTTGATTGAATATTTAAAATCTAAATTGTTTTGCATGGTCCCATTCAGATATGACAAGTATACCCCTAGAAGTGATGACTCATAAATTAAATGAAGACCCATCATTCGTACCTGTCAAACAAAAGAAGAGGAAGCAGGGATCATTCAAAAATCAAGTGATCGATGAAAAGGTACAGAAACTCTTAAAAATCGGTTCAATACGCGAGGTAAAATATCCCAATTGGTTAGCTAACACTGTGGTAGTACCTAAAAAGAACAGTAAATGGAAAGTCAATGTAGATTACACCTATTTAACCAAAGCATGTCCAAAGGATTCATTTCCTTTAACACACATAGATCAAATGATTGACGCTACTGCAAGTCACGAATTATTAAGCTTTCTAGATGCATATTCTGGTTATAATCAGATAAAAATGGATCCCTCAGACGAGGAAAAAACTTCCTTTATTACAAACAGGGGGACTTACTGTTACAAAGTCATGCCTTTTGGCTTGAAAAATGCTGGAGTCACGTACCAAAGGCCGGTGACCAAGATGTTCCAGGAACATGTGGGGAAGTCTATGGAAGTATACATCGATGATATGTTGGTCAAGTCAACACAAGCTGAAAAATATTTCCAACATCTTTGAACGAAATTCGAGATCCTTCGCAGGTATAATATAAAACTAAATCAAGAAAAATGCGCTTTTGGCGTGAAATCAGGTAAGTTTTTGGGTTTTCTCGTATCTGATAGAGGCATTGAAGTAAATTCTGCTCAAATTAAAGCTATTGAAGAAATACCTGATGTGCTCACAAGTAAAAAAGAGGTTCAAAGGTTAACAGGTAGGATTACAGCTTTAGGAAGACCATTTCAAGATCTTCAGAGAATAGTTTCAAATTCTTCTCAGTGTTAATGAAACATAATCAGTTCGAATACACTGAAGAATGCCAGCAAACCCTCAAAAATTTGAAGGCTTATCTATCAAATCCTCCCTTATTATCCAAGCCAAATGATAAGGCAAGCAATTAAATGTTATCCTATTACTAACAATGAAGCAGAGTATGAAGCTGTCATTGCAGGTCTTGAACTAGCACGAGAACTCTCAATAGAGCAAATCGTGATCAAGAGTGACTCTCAACTGGTGGTAAATCAGATGCAGGGGACTTACACCGCTAGGGAAACTCGAATGCAACAATACCTTGGAAAGGCACGAGACCTGGTCAGGCAATTTCAATCATGGAATATCGTGCAAATACCTAGAGAGGAAAACGCAGAAACGGATGCGTTAGCTAACCTTGCTTCAATAACATATGTAACGAGTGAAGAAAATGTTATTGTAATACATTTATTTAATTCAACACTCGACCAAGATAAGCACGAGGTAACATTTAATAATTTAACTTGGGATTGGAGAAATAAAATTGTGAATTTTTTGCAGTATGGGATCGTACCTGAAGATAAGAAAGAGGCTCAAGCGCTTTGACGAAAAGCTGCTCGGTACTGTCTGGTTGGAGACAATTTATATCGCAAAATGTTTGGTGGTCCTTTATAAAGGTGCCTCGGACTTAATCAAACTGAGTACGTGATGATAGAAGTGCATGAAGGATGTTGCGGGAACCACGCAGGGGGAAGGTCTCTTGTTAAGACTCTAATCAGAGCAGGATACTACTGGCCTAAAATGGAGGAAGATGCGAAATCTTTGTAGCCAAATGCGATAAATGTCAACGCTATGCTAATAATATGCATCGACCGGCAGAATTATTACATCCGATTATATCCCATGGCCATTTATGAAGTTGGGAATGAATATAGTGGGACCTTTACCCCAAGCCAAAGGAAAGGTACGATTTTTACTTGTACTAACGGATTATTTTTCAAAATGGGTAGAAACAGGTGCTTTCAAACAGGTACGGGAGAAAGAGGTGAAGAATTTTATTTGGCGAAATATTATATGCCTCTTTGGAGTTCCAAAAGAGATCGTATGTGATAATGGCCCGCAATTTATAGGCTCTCAAATCATAGAATTTTTCCAGAGTTGGAAAATCAAACGTATCACATCCTCACCTTATTATCCCGTGGATAATGAGCAAGCTGAGTCAACGAATAAGATTATCATCAACAATCTGAAAAAGCGACTAGAAAAGTCAAAAGGAAATTAGCCTGAAGAGTTACCGGGAGTGTTATGGGCTTATAGAACTACAACAAAAAAAGCCACGGGAGAAACTCCATTTGCACTTGTCTACGATTCAGAGGCTCTAATACTAGTAAAAATTGGTGAACCAAGCACGAGATTCAAATTAGCAACAGAAGAATCAAACAATGATGAACTAAGAACAAATCTAGATTTACTTGAGCAAAGAAGAGAAGCCACTTTAATTCTCATGACAGTACAAAAGCATATTATAGAGCGGTACTACAATAGAAAAGCTCACCTCAAATATTTCAAAATTGGGGACTTTGTCCTTAAAAGAGTTTTCCAATCAACGAAGGTTGCTGGAGCAGGAAAGTTAAATCCAAATTGGGAAGGACACTATAAAGCGTGCGGCATTGCTGGAAAGGGTGCTTATGAGTTGCAAACCATGGATGGAAAGGTCTTACCCTCGAGTTGGAATGATGTTCATTTAAAGAAGTACTATTTTTAAGAAATAGAAGTACCCACGGTCAGGTATCATTTACATACGCTTTTATTTAGTACAGTTAAAATTAAACTAACAATTTTAGATGATAGGCAAAAATCTAAGCAATACCAAATGATGATATTAGACCTGAATAGACACGCATAAGTAACTTAATTCCCGGTCTAGGGTTACGACCTTTTTGATGGAAATTTCAAAGGGTTAAGCAGTCATCATCTAAACTATATACCTTCAAGTCCTGTATGTTTTTCTTTTTCATGAAAAGGACCACATGGAAGGAGTAGTCAAGTGCTCGAGATTTCATACTTCAAAGCTCAAACACTTGGGGGACTATATGGGAGGCAAAGAAGACTAGAAAAGAGTCAGAATTCAAGCCTGAGGTCTATTTTACCCGACAAATCAAAAGTTACGAGCGAAGTTAAAGAGCCAAAAATGCAAGCCTGATTCAGAAACCTACAAAGAACATACTCGTGAATGTAAACGAATTTTTAGGTCAAAAGTAATATTTAGTCACGGGTTGAAATTAATACCCTTGTATTTATTCAAATCTGCTATAAAGAAAATTATTACGAAAGTGTTGTAGAGTATACTTGAACACATGTAAAGTATTACGAAAGTATTATGAAATTTCAAATAATACAAAAACTTTCTACAAAACACTACTTAGAGGAACATGTGTATTCCTATTTCCTTTTTGTATATTTACACCATTATGAAGTTGATACGTCTTCTTCATTAAGTGTCGTTCATAAAAGAGCCCTCTTTTATAGATCGTGTTTATTTCAAAAAGACACGAAAAAATCAAAGCATCTTTTTGCAAACATTTAGAGTAAAACAGAAACTCAAAACACACAAGTAAAGTTAACATTATATGATGGTTAAAACTAAGTATGAACTTAGTTCAAACCTATTTTGTTTATACAAAATTGCTCCAAAACTGTCCTGGAGACTTTCCAAAAACTTTACCCCCAAATGGGACCAGGGGTAAAGCCATCAATTGTTTCTCAACATACAAAAAAGAAGGGTAACAACACTTTCACTTATCACTAGGGGGGGGGGGGGGGT
>ML259305.1:0-37505 GCA_005239495.1 Nicotiana undulata | reverse complement strand
GGGGGGGGGGGGGGGGGTTAACTTCATCAATAGGAAGGGCAGCTTGAGATGATGAGGGTTGAACATCAACTTCACCAGGTACAATCTCATCACCTTCGGGAACCTCAAACTCGGGTGATGAGAAGCTTTGACTTTGCCGGGCTTTTTCGACTGTCTTGGTTTTAGCAATTTCAGCTTTCAAGTCAAAGTTTTCCTGGCTTATCTCCGCTAATGTATCAAGACGGGTATTCAAGTAAGCCCAACTCACATCAACGACTGCTTTATCCTCGAGAGCCTCATAATCCTTCTCTCATTGATCGATCTCTACTCTCAAATCATTCTTTTCAATCAAAGTTGCATCATAGGAAGCTTGAAAAGGGGCAAGGGATCTCTCTAAGAACTGAACCTTACTAGAAGACTCACGAAGGTCCTCTTGAGTTTGTGTGAGAAATTGAACAAGTTCCTCAGAGTAAGCCTCTTTCTAGTTGAATAAGTCCTTTAAGCCTCTTATTTACTCAGAAGCTCGGGAAAGTTATCCAGCGAATGAAGATTCAAGGAGATTTTTGTCCTTGCCTGCCTGATTTGATGAAGCCTTCTCAATGTCTAGCTGCGCTGCTATAACTCTTACCTGCTGCTCCAAGGTACATTTTTCCTCCTCTACTGCTTCCATGTCAAGTTGAATACTCTCGAACTGCTCTTTCCAATTATCTACCTCAGTATGGTAGTCATTCATCAACTGCTTTGTATGTACAATCCTTTTCATCATCTCTGTGCCAATGAGATTGATCTGCACAAAAAAGGAAAATACGATACGGGTAAAATCTAAATTCTGAAGAAAAAAACACACCAAGTGTACCTTCAAAGATGAGTGTACAATATCATTCATCCGCGTAAGAGAGTTGTGGATTTCCAACTTCGACTTTTCAACAGGGCCAATCAAAGGCTTTAACCATTCATTTGCTTGGCCTGGTTTTTTCAAAAGGCTACCTTCAGCAGGAACCTCTATGGTAACTTGTCTCATCACCCCACTACTAGAACACACGATTTCAATGTGAGAAGGCACCATAGTAGGGGTTGTCGTAGGAGCCACGGGTGGCACAGTAGGGGCAGCAGAAATAGCAATAGGCACGGTTAATTGATGTTCTAGAGCCGATGCGGGAAATATGGCAAGAGGCGCTTCCTCAGAAATTGAGCCAATGTGTTCTTCATGAAACCCTTGAGAGAACAGTTGTTCAACCGAATCATGGGTTGCAGCAGGAGTTTCTTATTTAGAATACACTTGGGTACCACCATCAGGATCAGGAACGGGAGATGGACCGGGAAAGGGAGCAGATTCATCATCAAACACGACTCGATTCCTTGCTCGCGACCTACGCACCAACGAGCCTTCCTCTTGCTCTTCTTCATCTTCCGCAGACTGGGTCCTATCCACCTTTCTTTTTGATGAAGAACCTAAAATTATCTCCTGAGCCTTGGATAAGGAGAGCCTCAAAGTAGTTATTGCAGCAACAGTGATACCACGGACAGGAAACCCTAGTAAGCAAAAAGGGTCAATGAAATTCGAAGGAAAGTATGAAGAGAAAAAGAAAGGAAATAAGAAGCTTACCATGATTTTTTACTTTCCAACCAAACCTAACTGAAAGGTACTTCCAAGACCTTTCCTCATTGTAGAAATCAACAACAATTTTTCTACCCAACCACGAAAACTTGGAATTCCCTCAACAGTTCCCATGGTCTGAAAAAAGACAAAAACAGTTACGAGAATGAACATTTATCGAGAGAATGAAAGATGTGAATAGATAAATTACGTGCAAAGTTTCACTTCCCAGGGAAGGGCATATTTTCGTCACCTACTAATCCACTAGTAGGGGCAGCAACAAACCTAGCATACTATCCTCGATCTTTGTCATCATCAGGGATGACCAAAACTCTCTTACTCCTTGCCACGAGAGTAAAAACTCCCTGACGGAATAATTTGGGAGAGTAAATATGGATCAGATGATAGAAGGTAAAAGTAAGTGAAACCAAATTTTCTAGGTACCTAAGGCATGCTACTGCCCTCCAAATAATAGGACCGATTTGTCCCAAACACACGTTAAAGAAGTGACAAAATTCTATAATGATTGGATCAATGGGTGGCCTAAAACCTAAAGTGAAGGGATATGTATATACGAAAAAAATCCATCTTTATAAGAAGTTATTCTTTGATTTTCATTAGGGACAAAAATCGGGAAATCAAATTTCCAACAAAAATCTCTGCGCTCAAGAGAAATTAAACCCTTAGTGATTTAAGAAGGGTAGAGATCAACACGATCATGAGATGTGATGGAAGTAACCTGTTTTTTTATGCCTCACTATCATTTACAAAGGAAATATCAGCGGGTATGATTTAATCTACTGTAGGTTCACGAAGCGGTTCATTGGATTCTCTACTCCTGGAGGAAGATCTATGAGAAGATGAGGCTCTAGTCCTAGAAGAAGATGATGTAGTAACATTAGCCCTAGAAGTTGGCGGAGGAGTAATATTACGTTGAGAGGGATATCCTTGAGTAGATGTTGATCCTAAACTCCTTAATCTGCCACCTCTCCTACTCCGAACTGGAGCAGAATAAGGGGATAGTTTATCTACGATTATGACTTTTTTAGGGTTTTGTTTTGAAGAAGACATAGCTGAATGAGAAAGAAATATGCAAGTTATGAAAGAAGGATGGAAGTTTTTCATAGAAGCAAAGGCAAAAGAGGTATTTATATACAAAGGCAACTGTCAAAAAATGGAAAACAATGATGAGAACGCCATTATGAAAACTGTCACTTCATGACTGATGCAGCCGCAAAAACCCCCAAACCCGCTGAAGAACAAACCAATCCGGGATTGCCACGTGGCACATACATTAAATGGAAGTGACAAGCGACAAATAAGTTCAGAAGCAAGTTCAATGGCAAGAGTGAAACAGCGGAAAATAATTTCCTCCATAAATAAGTATTCACTTACCAAATACTCAATTGATAAATAAATGGTAAGTAGGGGTACTATCTGTATTGCTAAAAATAGATATTACACGTGGAATTAATTAAGTGGATGACATAGCAAGCCACGTGGATCATTGGAAAAGCAACAACTAGAAGAAAGCTTGAAAAGAGATACGGAGTAAGAAGATACTGGCTAAACACCCCCGAGATGATTAGAAATGGGTGCTCGAGTCTATTCAAAGAGTTGAAGAGACACGGTCAAAATGAACCAGGGTTGAAAAGAGGGAAGATTCATTGATCTTCAATCAATGAGTTCAAATGCTACAAAATCTTCACACAACATTTAAGATTACTTATTATAACATTTCATTATGATAAAAATACTCATTAATACTCATTCACAAAGAGGAGTAGACGTTTTATTCGAAGCTCCCTATAAAAGGGAATGAAATATTACTTGTATGGACACGTTCTGATCATTATTGGAATATACTTTACATTCTTGCGTTCTCACTATTGTCCATTCTGTTTTAAAGTTCTAATTTCCTTTATTGTTTTAGTTAATTTTCTTGATTATTAGTAGACCGAGTACTTCTTAAATAAGCTTTAACTAAGAATCTGATTCTTTGGTTAAACAGTATCGTGATTTATGACTTGTATGTAAAGTTTGGCATTATTCCAAAGTGTTAAAGTGTAATTCGGACGCTTTCATCGAAGTTTGAATGTTTGAAAGTTAAAAGGAGGATTTGATCGCCGATTCATGGTTTTGATGTTGTTGGGTGTGATTTGAGGCCTTGAGTAGGTTTGTGATGTTTTGGGAGTGTTTGTGTAATTCGACGGGGTCCGGGAAGCCTCGGGTGTGTTTCAGATGTGTTTGGGTTGTGTCGCGCGCTTATTTGATGTTTCAACGTCGTTTCTTTGGACATAAATGGTAACATATTTATAAAAATACATTTGATTTGTTATTGGATTAAACCATTAGATCCGTATTGTAATTACGGAACCATAATAACAAGAATCGTCAAATTTTAAGGTCGTATGAGAGAGTTATGCCTTTTTCCGTGTCGTGAAAGATTGTTGTTTTCTGGTGCAGACTGTGTTCATCGCGACTGCGAGGGTGGCCCCGCGAACGTGGAGAAGTAAATTTGGGTTCACCGCTCAACGCGAAAAATTTCTCTTCACGAACGCGAAGGTGTCCTGCGAAGGCGAAGAACAAAAATCTCCTGGATAGAGTTTTAAATGGGCAGACCGAGCATTTTAGTATTTTGAGCATATCTTGAGTTCTAGAGCTCCGTTTGAAGTATTGTTGCGGCGTTGTTCTAAACTCAACAAGAGGGTAAATATCTGACCTTTATATGATGTTTTTCCATGATTGTTTGGATTGTAGAAATTGGGATTTTGCGCCCTAAAGTAATGAGATGGTAAATCCTTTATTTGAGGGTGAATTGATGGGAAAAATTGGATGATTTTAGGAATATAAACTATAAAAGTTATGGGTAATAATTATTTTTGATAATTTTCAAAATCCGGGCATGTGGGCTCGAGGGTTAGTTTTCGAGTGGAGTTAAAAATCAATATAAATTTTTAAATTGTAAGCATTGGAGTATATTTTGATTGATTTGCACGTTGTTTGACTAGTTTTGGAACGTTTGGCTTTGAGTTGAGGTGTTAGAGAGGCGTTGGAGCCGGTTATGGAGGTAACTACAAGCCAAGAACTTAAGTTATTGCTGAAAGGAGACTTGTACTACGTATTTATACTTGTTACTTCGTTTATTTACTCTGACTCACATTTGTTTACTTCTATTGTATCTATCTTATTAGACCACTAGTAAGTGTCGATGTCGACCCCTCGTCACCACTTCTCTGGGGTTAGGCTAGATACTTACTAGGTACACGTTGGTTGACGTACTCATGCTACACTTGCTGCACTTATTGTGCATGTACATATATATCTGGTGGTCTTTTGGGCGAAGAAGCATGGCTATTGCAGGGACTTTACCGTGAGCTGCATTTCGTATTACAATCCGCAGCNNCAAATGTAAAAGAGTTGCAATAAATCCGAATCACGTCTTGCCAAATAAAACCAACTTATTCCTAAGTGATTCTATTAAACGAGGTTTAACACCTCGAGTCTTTGGTATTTACTCTTACCACTTCTAATCCCCTTTTCCAAGCTAAGCTATAGTTATGGCATAAGTTAATGTTTGCAAGCATTAACAAGAAATGTAAGACGAAGAGTAAACACATATCAACTACCCATTATGCATATATTCAATGGCAAATACCCAAATACATAACACCCATTTAGGGTCCACAACCTCAGTGTTTAAACTTAGCTACTCATCATAAATAACCAAAAGAAACAAGTATTTAATAGTGTCATGAATGCTTACAAACCACCACTTGCTTGCTCTAATGCTTCCAAAAGTGAAGAATATTTAATGAGAGAATGTTGTTAAAAAGCTAGACAAGAATGACCCACAACACCCCAGTAAATCCTTTTATAGTGGGAAGAAAATTCGGGTGAAAAACAGACAAAAACACCCCTGACGGGCGATATGCGATCGCATTCCTGTCGCATAACAGGAATGCGGTTCGCATCTTGGCTTCTTCCATCGCATCTCAAAACCCTAGGTCCCAGAGATGTATCGCATTTGGGAATATGCGATCCGCATTAAAGGTATGCGATCGCATTCATGCGTCGCATTTGCAGTGTGGCTTCAGGCATCAGATGAACATGCGATTCAAATGCGGTTCGCATTTGGGATATGCGGTCGCATATGTGGCCGCATTTCACTCCTTAATTTTGACTCAACTTTCTGTTGCGGTATGCGACCCCCAGGCTTGAAATGCGACTCGCATGTTGAGGATGCGATCGCATTTGACCATTTTCCTTCTCTTTTCTCTTCTTTTAACTTCCTTTTGCATGGTCTTGAGTGTTTACACCTTGTGTACTGCAAAACACCAAAATACTATGATTAATAAGAGTAAATTCTCTTGAAACGAGCCCTAGTCTAAGGAATATGGTATTAAATGTGCCGAAATTCTCCGGCACATCAGCAGCCTAGAGAGTCTCCATATGAGTTATTTATATTCTCTTGTCTAATTTGTATTCCAAACAGATGTTGTATTTTATTATATTTTCTAGTCGATGCTTATGCATTTGTTACACCGAGTTTTGGCGGTTCCTACAGGTTGTTCATCATTGTAGTTCGTGTAAATATTATCATTCACCCTGTTAATCTTATTTCATATTATTTAATTAATGAAAATTATGATTTCAAATTACTAAAATGAGTAAGTAAGTTGATAGATCACCATTGGCTTGCCTGACGACGGTGTTAGGCGTCATCGTGACTTTTAGCAGATTTTGGGTCATGACATCATAACTCTAGACCTCCTTAATCTTGTCTCCAACCCTTATCCTTGTTAATTGATAGTTGTATTGCTTTTTAGATTTGTTAGTTAATTAGTTTGGAATAAAAAAATCACATTCTTTATAACTTATAAATCTTTCGAGCTTGTCCACTTAGTGATATTAAACAACTATAGCTAAGTCTTAGTTCTATGTGAGATTCGACTACGGACTCTGGCGTTCAGATTTCCACAACTATTCTAAAAGCGTGATGAATCCAACCGCACTGAGTTACTTACGAAATCTTAAATCTTTAGGCCGGGCTGCCATATTAATCTAGGTTAGTGGTGACAACGAAAAGGCTTTTAAGCCTGAAGGGCAATGAGCGAGGTAGGATAAAATGATATTTGAAAGGGCGGGCTGACTGAATTATATTTGTAGCGACCGCTTATCTTTTTAGGACTAGAGTTGGGTGTGATCACCTATCTGGGCCAGCTTGCTGCAACTCTGCAATAACGTTGAAATTGCAGTGATTACTCGTACCCTTAAAAAATAATTAATTAAGGCGCAACCTTAATTAAACTTAATTTGTTAGCCTTAAAAAAATAGTACGCAAAAATGAGTTTCGTTTTATGATCTTAAATCTGTACTGAATCAATGACACGTGTGACGTGATTAATGAGGACAGTAAGTAGGAAATTAAGTAGGTTGGGTTGGGAAAGTGGGTCCGCCTTGATGATTGCAATTTGCATATCAGCAAAAGGCTGATTTAGTCAACACAACAAAGATCTTATGAAGGAGCTACGATAATCTATTTCTTCAGCCAATGTTGTCACACAATTTTGTTATAATTACAAAAATACACTTGTGGGTCCAACTTTTAAGCAAATAGCTCAAGAACAAGTGTGATGACCCAAAAGGTCATCCCTTGTTTTACATGTCAAAACGGTGTTCCGAGGCCTTGAAAGCCTCCTGTTATCTCACCTAGTTTTGCGTGCGCAGCCCGGGCGTATAGCCTGGAAGCTTTTTATGGAAAATTGAGAAAAATTCTAGGACACTTTTAAACTGAGATGACAACACACCGATAAAAAGGGCTCTACTAGACACGGCTCCGAGACATCCTAGGACACTTTTAAAACCTTAGGCTCTGATACCAAGTTTGTCACGCCCCAAAATCGAGGGACGAGACCGGCGCCTAACCGGATGAACCCATTCAAGCGGACCTGGATTGCCTTTCCTACCCAACATATCCCCCCATGTTCATAACATACATTATTTCATGTGAGTTAGCCGAATTTAGATTTAAAGTACATTTTACAACACAATTCCATTTTTTCTCTTTTAACATTTCAACGATTGATATCCAAACATACATAATACATACATAACTTTCCAACATGTACCACGGTTTCCGAATACGTACAGTTACTACCTAAAAATACATATATACTATACACCCACGTCATGTCTACGGAGCCTCTACGAATACTAGGGGTTTTACATAACTTGCCGGCAACAAGGACCCGGCTATACCTTTACAACATAAGTAAAAAGAGGGTGGCATAATCCACACACGGCCCCGAGGAGAAGAGGGGCTCACCACAACTGCTGAAGAGATGAAGAGGAGGCACCACTAACGGCGGGCTGGGCTACCTTCTATGGAACCATCTACATCAATATAAAAGATGTAGCACCCCCGGCAAAAGGGACGTTAGTACTGTGGAATAATACTAGTATGTATGAAAAAACTTTACCCTAAGTACAATCAAGCAATACACAGATAAAAGACAATTAATAGAATCCAACAAGTATTGCACAGAAACAGAAACAACCCAAAATCAAGAGTTTCACAGATTCTCCTTTCAATACCACCATATTCAAGAGTTTCACAGATTCTCATTTCAACATAATCACATTCCATCCTTATTACCTCGGCCACCCTTATCACCTTCTCTCACTCTTATTACCTTGTCCACCCTTATTACCCCGTGTTGCAACGTGCAACTCGATCCCACCAGACAATCACATTTCATAACAACAATCCCCAACAGTTAGGTCGTAAGGATCTTCATTACAAGGAACACAAGTTCATATCAACAATTCGCCATACGGCTCAAGGCACAATGATTCTCACCAAGAAGTAATTCATGTACACAGTGTTTCCATAATCGTTCAACTCAATTACATCATTTCACAATACCCTTTTTCATTACTTACCACGCACGATTTTGTTTTAGCCATTATATACATTCCCACACTTGGGCACATTAACATTCTTTCATTCACTAACACATACTTTCATATCGATACCCTCGAGAATTTACGAGCTTTGCACATAATAAAATAGGCACAACAAACCACTTTTCACAATCTCAACTAGCATAGTAGTCAACAAGAAATTCAAGGAGCGAAATATTACGCATCAACACAATTGGACAGTCAATTCATATATTCTCAAACAAGGTACACATACCGTATGCTCGTACACCAACAACAGGATTATACAAAGGTTAAAGTTAGCCATACATACCTTGTGTCGAATTTTCCCCTTTTAATTTCTATCACAAATCACCGGACCGTCAAGCAACGTCAATCTAATTCATAATGTAACACATTCATCTTAGAATTGGGAATCATGAACACAATTCGAACTCGCTTAGGCATTTTATCGAATGATATGTGACCCCTTAGATTACCAACCCCTTCTTTGTGAATATTTATTCTAACCCACTTCCTTTTACTAGATTGTGACAATTAATGGACATGCATGCAAGGTTCTTCACTTTTATCTTCAAGAACTCCTTTAGGGGGGTTCTACTTATTAACCAAAATCTGGAAATTTAAGGGAAATGGGGTGGGGACTTACCTCTTGGAGTGAAGAATATGACAATAACTCGAAAATTTTGGTGCTTGAGCGATTTTTGACAAAGCAATTGGATGATGTTGAAACCCTCTCTCTCAAGAACTCTCTTTTTCTCTCTCTATTCTTAGGTAGAAAATGGTTAAAAATGAAGGGGAGGGGTGTTTTATTGAACAGGGGGTCGAGTTTTAAAATTAGAAATTAGGAGCCCTGACACGGAATGCGGTCAGGAATGCGATCGCATTCCTTCTATGCGGTCCGCATTCCTGTCGCATAATGGCCCTCAAAACGGGCCAAAACTGGAAACATTCTTCCCAGATATGCAACCACTATGAGGTCCGCATACCTGTTATGCGATCGCTTAGTGTGTCGCATAACCTCCCTCGCCAAAAACCATAGGGCAAGAATGTGACAACTATGCGGTTCGTATTCCCAGAATGCGATCGCATTATGGGCCGCATAGTTGTCCTCCATTTGGGCAGTAGCCTGCCCAGGTATGCGACCACTATGCTGTCCGCATACCTGTTATGCGATCGCATAGTGCGTCGCATAACGCGCAATTCTTGGTAAATTTTATCTTTCAAATTCCGGGGTACTTTTTAACTCAAAATAGGTCGATTTTAAGAATTTCTACAGTTATAACAACACAGGGACCTATTCGGGCATTATTTTAGACATGAATTTTTACGGGTCTTTACAAGTACTTAGGATGTTTTTGAGGTTGTGTGCATGTTTGGTTTGGAGCCCCGAGGTCTCGGGTGAGTTTGGATAGGCGTCGAGGTGATTTGAACTTAGAAAAATCTGGCGTTTTTGGCTATTGCTGGTGTCCAGGTAATTGCACTATGCGAACACATGGTAACCCATGCGAACGCACAACACAAACGGGGAGGGGGTTGGTTAGTACTATGCGAACGTGGGGGCCTGTTCGCGAACACGTAGGTTTGCAAGGGCTGGCCTATGCGAACGCATAAGGCCTGCGGTAACGCACTACCTATAGGTAGGGGCTGGGGCTGGGGATGGGTAGTTTAACACTGTGGGAACGCATCCCATGTGATGCGAACGCGACGGGTAGGGGAGCCTATGCGAACACTTCTCTGGTCGCGAACGCATAGGCTATTTTTGCCCAGTCTTTTAAAAACAGACCAATTACGGGATTTGTTTCAATATTTCATAACTTCTTCACCTAAACTCGAACTTGGGCGATTTTTGAAGGGGGATTTCACCACAAAAGAATATGTATGTGATCTTAAACTCGTTTTCATCAATTTCCATTAACACCCATTAGATTTCTAGGCCTAAATTATGTTCTTAAGGGCCGAAAATTAGGGATTTGGGTAGAGTTAGGGCTTTTTGAATAATTAGAATTTAGACCTCGATTTGGAGTCAGATTCCGGAACTAATTACATATTCGGGCTCGTGGGTGAATGGGTGATCGGGTTTTGTCCGAACCTCGTGTTTTGACCTAGCGGGCTTGGGGTCGATTTTTGACGTTTTGGGAAGAATGCTAGAAAACCTATAATTAAGCATTGGAATTGAAATATTTAGCATTTATTGATGTTATTAAGTCAATTATGAGTAGATACAAGTGAATGTGAGTCAAATAAAAAAGGGAAAGCGGTAATCGATGCTTGAGTTGGTCGTGGAATTTGAGGTAAGTGTTTGGCCTAACCTTAGCTTGAGGGAATATGTGTTGTGTCCTATTTTCTATGTGTTAATATCATGTTCAACGTATATGTATGGTGACGAGTACCTATACGTTGGTGTCAAGCATGCACGTGAGTGAGATATTATGAATATTGTGGTTTTTCATTGATATTTACTGTATTAAAGCTTGAGTTTCACTTTGTGGTTATTCATTTTGGTGGAAATTCTTGGTGTTGAATATTGTTGAGTATTGGTTTCGGTTGATAAATGCCATGTGAAAATATGTACTTGAGTGAGATTGGTTATAGTTGTGTCCCTTGCTGAGATGGTGATAAATCTACTGTTATTCCCTTGCCGGGATGTTATGATTTATTAATGTGGTTTATATTGTTGATTTTTCCTTGCCGAACTTTCTGTCATTGATATTGTTTGGGTGAGGAAGAGTGTAAAGCACGAATGGTGATGCCGTGTATTTATTATTGTGAGGATAAGAGTGTAAAAGCACGAAGGGTGATGTCGTGTCATGTTATGATATTAAAAGCACGAAGGGTGATGTCGTGCCGTTTCTATTGATTTATTGTGAGGATGAGAGTAAAAGCACGAAGGGTGATGCCGTGCATTTGCATTTACTATTTGGTGAGGATAAGGGTAAAAGCACGAAGGGTGATGTCGTGCATTTGCATTTACTATCTCTCTGTGATGTTATTCTTGCTGTTCAAGTTGATATTCAATTGTTGTCTTATTTCGTTATTTCCATTATTTGATATTTCTTTCCCGCAGTATGTTCCCCTTTTCTTTGTACTCAGTTGTTTACTTCCTGTTATTATTATTTCCTCTGAATATTATTAAATTGCACAAGTTTTTTTGGTTGTCGTGTCCTAGCCTCGTCACTACTTCGCCGAGGTTAGGCTCAACACTTACTCAGTACATGGGGTCGGTTGTACTAATGCTACACTCTGCACATTTTTGTTGTGCAGATCCCAGTACAGGACCTTGCGTACATTAGAGCGAGGAGGTTACCTTCAGTCCACGTGGAGACACCAAGGTAGTCATGTTGGTGTCCGTAGGCCTTGGCGTCCCCTCGTACTTCTTTTGTATTATGTTCTAGTTATTTCAGAAAGAGATGTACTTATTTCATTCAGACCATTATATGTATTATTCATAGAAAGTCTGTGAGTTTGTGACTCCAAAATTCTGGGATTGTTAGTGTGAAACCTCGTAAAGGCATTAAATTTAGTTAATATACTTTGCTTCATTTTGTACTCTCATTTATGTTAGTGTTGATTTCACCTATTATTGAATGATAATAAAGGAATAAGGTAAATTGAACATTCACGTTGGCTTATCTACCAGGTTCAACGTTAGGCGCCATCACGGTTCCGACGGTGGGAAATTCGGGTCGTCACAAGTTGGTATAAGAGCACTGGGTTGCTTAGGTTTCATAATTCACGGACAAGCTTGGTAGAGTCTAAGGGATCGGTACGGAGATGTCTGTACTTATCCCCCAGAGGCTGCAGAGTTTAGGAATATCTTCACATCTATTCTTCTCTATCGTGCGATTTGGATTCTAAATGCTAATTGAATTTCTATTCTATTCTCTCGCAGATGGCGAGAACGCATGCTTCTTCATCTACCGAACAACAACTCGAGTCTCCAGTTGTAGCTCCTACGAGGGGCCGAGGCCGAGGTTGTGCTAAAGGCCGAGGCAGGGGCAGAGCTCAGCCCAGAGCAGCGGCCCTAGTGGCAGAGCCTCAGGTAGAGTTTGCTGATGAGGTTCCTGCCCAGACAGTCCCGAGTGGACCAGCTTAGTTTCCCAAGGGGTTCATAGCCACCCCGGTACTCCAGGATGTTCTTGTCCGTTTAGTGGGCCTTATGGAGAGCGTTGCTCAGGTAGTTCTACTTCTTGCAGCACCATCTGTCTCTCAGGCAGGGGGAGGAGCCCAGACCCCCGCCACCCGCACATCAGATCAGTTAGCTTCTCAGTTCCAGACTCCAACACCTTAGACAGCTGAGGTAGTCCAGCCAAGTATTGTGGCTCACGCAGGTGATGGAGCAGCTATGACTGTTGATTCTTTATGGAGATTGGACCGGTTCACCAAGTTGTTTCCTACTACTTTTAGCGGTGCACCTTTAGAGGATCACCAGGATTACTTAGACAGTTGCTATGAGGTTCTTCGGAACATGGGGATCGTGGAGACCAATGGGGTCGATTTTGCTACATTCCACCTTTCAGGTCCCGCCAAGACTTGGTGGAGGGATTACTGTTTGACCAGGCCAGTTGGATCACCACCTTTGTCTTGGGCTCAGTTCTCCGATTTGTTCCTGGAGAAGTTCCTTCCTGTTACCCAGAGAGAGGATTTCTGGAGGCAGTTTGAGCGTCTCCAGCAGGGTTATATGAAAGTTACACAGTATGAGACCAGGTTCATCACTTTGGCCCGATATGCTATCATGATACTCCCTACCGACCGAGAGAGGGTGAGGAGGTTTATTGAGGGGCTAGCTCCGCCGATTAGACTGCAGATGGCCAGAGAGACATGTAGTGACATTTCCTTTCAAGATGCGGCCAATGTGGCCTGACGAGTCGAGATGGTTTTATCACAGGGTAGTGGTCAGGGGTCTGACAAGAGGCCTCGTCATTTTGGTCGGTTCAGTGGTGCCTCGTCTGGGGGCAGAGATTCTTTTGGTAGAGGCCATCCTCCTTAGCCGTTTCAGTCAGCACTTCAGGTATCCCGCAGTGCTCCAAGTAGTCATGGTTCCCACATGCCATATTGTGATCATTTGGCCTACAGTGCACCACCAGGTCCTATCAGTGCACCGCCGCTCAAGAGTTTTTAGAGTGGTTACTCAGGTCGATAGGGACAGTTTCAGGGCCTGCAGTCTCAGCAGCCGAGATCTTGTTATACATGTGGTGGCCCGGGGCAGATTGCTAGATTTTTCCCCCGAGTCTCGAGTGGCTCTAAGCACCAGGGTTCCCGTTCTATGATTACCGCACCAGGTGCTCCACCACCCCCTCAGTCAGCTAGGGGTGGAGGTTGAGGTGCTAGAGGTGGAGGTCAGGCAGTCAAAGGTGGAGGTCAGGCTACTAGAGGTAGAGGTCAGCCAGCAGTAGGTCATCCCAGGGATGTTTATATTGGTGGGACCCAACCTCGATGTTTTGTTATTCCAGCCAGACCTGAGGCTATGTCCTCCGATGCAGTCATCACAGGTATGGTTTCAGTTTGCAGTAGGGATGCTTCGGTTTTGTTTGATCCGGGGTCCACATTTTCCTATGTGTCATCATATTCTGCTCCTTGTTTTATTACGCCTTGTGATTCTCTAAGTACTCCTGTATATGTGTCTACATCGGTGGGTGATTCTATTGTGGTAGATCGTGTCTACCGTCCATGTATAGTGGTTATTGGTGGTCTTGAGACCACAAACACCTTCTACTCCTTGATATGGTTGATTTTGATGTCATTTTGGGGATGTATTGGTTGTCGCCCTATCATGCTATTCTAGACTATCATGCCAAGACCATGACATTAGCGTTGCCGGGAGTACTTCGATTGGAGTGGAGGGGGACTCCTGGCCATTCATCCAGCAGGGTTATTTCATATGTGAAGGCTCGGCGCATGGTCGAGAAGGGGTGTTTAGCCTACTTGGCTTATGTTCGTGATTCTAGTGCCGAGGTTCCTTTTATGGAGTCTGTGCCCATTATCCGTTAGTTTCCAGAGGTGTTTCCTGCACACCTGTTGGGTATGCCACCCGACAGGGATATTGACTTTTGCATTGAGTTGGCTCCGGGCACCCAGCCCATTTCTATTCCACCATATCGTATGGCCCTGCCAGAGTTGAAGGAGTTGAAAGAACAACTACAAAATCTACTTGATAAAGGCTTTATTACGCCTAGTGTATCACCTTGGGGTGCGCCGGTGTTGTTTGTTAAGAAGAAGGATGGGTCGATGAGGATGTGTATTATTACCGGCAATTGAACAAGGTTACTATCAAGAACAAGTATCCATCGCCGAGGATAAATGATTTGTTTTATCAGCTTCAGGGTGACAAGGTATTTTCAAAGATTGATTTGCGATCTGGATACCATTAGTTGAGGATTAGGGCATCCGATGTCCCTAAGACAGCCTTTCGCACTCGGTACGGGCATTATGAGTTCTTAGTGATGTAATTCGGGTTGACAAATGCCCGAACTGCTTTTATGGATTTGATGAACTGAGTGTTCAGGTCTTATTTGGATTTGTTCGTGATTGTCTTCATTGATGATATTCTGATTTATTCCTGCAGTCGGGAGGAGCACGAGCAGCACCTTGAAGTCGTTCTCCAGACTCTGAAGGACAGTCAGTTGTATGCTATGTTTTCCAAGTGTGAGTTCTGGTTGAGCTCAATTTCATTCTTGGGTCATATTGTATCAGCAAGGGGTATTCAAGCAGATCCCAAGAAGATTTCAGCAGTCAAGGATTGGCCCAGACCCACATCAGCTACAGAGATTCGGAGTTTCTTGGGCTTAACAGGTTACTATCGTCGGTTTGTGGAGGGCTTTTCATCTATTGCAGCCCCGATGACCAGGTTGACTCAAAAGGGTGCCCAGTTCAGGTGGTCAGATGAGTGTGAGGCGAGCTTACAGAAGCTTAAGACAGCCTTGACCACGACACCGGTTTTGGTTTTGCCCTCAAGTTCAGGGCTATATACTGTATATTGTGATGCTTTTCGGGTTGGACTTGGTGCAGTGTTGATGCAGGATGGAAGGTTATAGCATATGCTTCACGTCAATCGAAGGTCCACGAGAAGAATTATCCAGTTCATGATTTGGAGTTAGTAGCTATTGTTCACGATCTGAAGATTTGGAGACATTATTTATATGGCGTGCCTTGTGAGGTGTTGACGGATCACAACAATTTGCAATATTTGTTCTAGCAGAAAGAGTTGAATTTGAGGCAGAGGAGATGGTTGGAAGACTATGACATCACCATCTTATATCACCCGGGGAAGGCCAATGTGGTGGCGATGCTTTGAGTAGGAAGTCAGCCAGTACGGGTAGTCTTGCTTACATTCCGGCCGGGGAGAGACCGCTTGCTTTGGATGTACAGGCTTTAGCCAATCGCTTCATGAGATTGGATGTTTCTGAGACCGGCAGTGTTCTAGCTTATACTGTGGCTCGTTCTTCATTATTTGATCGTATTCGAGACTGGCAGTATGATGATCCTCATTTGTGTGTCCTTAGGGATACGGTGCGGCACGGTGGTGCCAAGCAGGTTTCGATTGGTGCTGATGGAGTTTTACGGATGCATGGCCATATTTGTGTGCCTAATGTTGATGGACTTCGTGAGTTGATATAGGAGGAGGCCCATAGTTCCCGATACTCCATTCATCCGGGCGCCGCAAAGATGTATCAAGATTTGCGGCAGCATTATTGGTGGAGGAGGATGAAGAAGGATATTGTAGCATATGTAGCTCGGTGCTTGAACTGCCAGCAGGTTAAGTACGAGCATTAGAGACCCGATGGATTGATGCAGCAGATTGATATTCCTGAGTGGAAGTGCGAGCGTATCACCGTGGATTTCGTAGTTGGACTCCCACTAACTCAGAGGAAGTTCGATGCGGTATGTGTCATTGTGAATAGGATGACCATATCCGCATTTCATTCCTATGGTAGTTTCCTATTCTTTGGAGAGATTAGCAGAGATCTACATTAGGGAGATTGTTCGCCTTCATGGTGTGCCCATGTCCATTATTTCTGATCGAGGTACGCAGTTTACCTCACATTTCTGGAGAGTATTTCAGCGTGAGTTGGGCATGCGGGTTAAGTTGAGCACAGCGTTTCATCCTCAGACGGACGGACAGTACGAGAGTATTATTCAGATTTTGGAGGATATGCTGCGAGCATGTGTCATTGACTTTGGAGGTTCTTGGGACCAGTTCTTTCCTTTAGCTGAGTTCGCCTACAACAACAACTATCAGTCGAGCATTCAGATGGCTCCCTATGAGGCGTTATATGGTAGGCGATGTCGGTCGCCGGTTGGGTGGTTTGAGCCGGGAGAGGCTTGGCTGTTGGGTGCGGAGTTAGTGCAGGATGCCTTGGACAAGGTTAAGATCATTCAGGATAGACTTCGTACAGCTCAGTCCAGGAAGAAGAGTTATGCCAACCGCAGAGTTCGCGATTTGGAATTCATGGTCGGAGAGAGGGTATTGCTTCGAGTGTCGCCCATAAAGGGCATGATGAGATTTGGGAAGAAGGGCAAGCTAAGCCCTAGGTTCATTTGCCCGTTTGAGATTCTTGACAGAGTGGGAGAGGTGGCTTACAAACTTGCGTTGCCACCGAATGTATCAGCTGTGCATCCAGTGTTTAATGTATCTATGCTTCGGAAGTATCACGGTGATCCATCCCATGTGTTAGACTTCAGCAGTGTCCGGTTGGACAAGGATTTGACCTATGAGGAGGAGCCGGTAGCCATATTAGACTGGCAGATTTGTTAGTTGAGATCGAAGAGTTATCCTTCGGTTCGTATTCAGTGGAGAGGTCAGCCTGCCGAGGACTAACGTTTGTTTTAGAGGTGGAGAATGTGATGACCCAAAAGGTCATCCCTTGTTTTACATGTCAAAACGGTGTTCCGAGTCCTTGAAAGCCTCATGTTATCTCACCTGCTTTTGCATGCGCAGCTCGGGCGTATAGCGGGGAAGCTTTTTATGGAAAACTGAGAAAAATGCTAAATCTGCCTTTAAAAAATTAAATTTAAGTTGACTTCGGTCAACATTTTGGGTAAACGGACCCGGACCCGTGATTTAATGGTCCTGGAGAGTCCGTGGAAAAATAGGGGACTTGGGCGTATGCCCGTAATCGAATTCCGAGGTCCCAAGCCCAAGAAATGAATTTTTGTAAGATATTGTTTTTCTGAAAATATATAAGATTTTAGAAATTTGATTTTATTTGAAATTTATGGTATCGGGCCCGTATTTTTGTTCCAGATCCCGGTACATGTTTAATATGGTAATTATGATATGTCTATAAAATTTGGTAAGAAGCGGAAGTCGTTTGCTGTGATTCAGACCCGTAGTTGTGAAATTTGATACTTTGGAAGTTTTGGAAAATTTCTTTGATTTTAATGCTAAATTCATTGTTTAAGATGTTATTTTGGCGATTTGATCGCACGAGTAAGTCTGTAGGATGTTTTTGAGGTTGTGTGCATGTTTGGTTTGGCGCCCCGAGGGCTCGGGTGAGTTCGGATAGGCGTCGGGGTGATTTGAACTTAGAAAAATCTGGTGTTTTTGGCTGGTGTCTAGGTAATTGCAATATGCGAACGCATGGTAACCCATTCAAACGCACAACACAAACGGGGAGGGGGCTGGTTAGTACTATGTGAACGCAGGGGCCTGTTCACGAACGCGTAGGTGGGCAAAGGCTGGCTTATGCGAACGCATAAGGCCTACGCGAACGCAATGCCTATAGGTAGGGGCCGGGGGCTGGGTAGTTTAACACTGTGTGAACACATCCCTTGTGATGAGAACGCGAATGGTAGGGGAGGGGAGCCTATGCGAACGCACTGCTCTGGTCGCGAATGCATAGGCTATTTTTTCCCAGTCTTTTAAAAACAAACCAATTACGGGATTTGTTTCAAAATTTCATAACTTCTTCACCTAAACTCGAACTTGGACGATTTTTGAAGGGGGATTTCACCACAAAAGCATATGTATGTGATCTTAAACTCGTTTTCTTCAATTTTCATTAACACCCATTAGATTTCTAGGCCTAAATTATGTTCTTAAGGGTCGAAAATTAGGGATTTGGGTAGAGTTAGGGCTTTTTGAATAATTGGAATTTAGACCTCGATTTGGGGTCGGATTCCGGAACTAATACATATTCGGGCTCGTGGGTGAATGTGTTATCGGGTTTTGGTCGGAACCTCATGTTTTGACCAAGCGGGCCCGGGGTCGATTTTTGACTTTTTGGGAAGAATGCTAAAAAACCTATAATTAAGCATTGGAATTGAATTATTTAGCGTTTATTGATGTTATTAAGTCAATTATTCCTAGATACAAGTGAATTGGAGTCAAATTCAAAAGGAAAAGCGATAATCGAGGCTTGAGCTGGTCGTGGAATTTGAGGTAAGTGTTTGGCCTAACCTTAGCTTGAGGGAATAGGTGTTGTGTCCTATTTTCTATGTGTTAATATCATGTTCAACGTATAGGTGAGGTGACGATTACCTCTACGTTGGTGTCAAACATGCCCGTGAGTCGGATATTATGAATATTGTGGTTTTTCATTGATATTTACTGTATTAAAGCTTGAGTTTCACTTTGTGGTTATTCATTTTGGTGAAAATTCTTGGTATTGAATATTGTTGAGTATTGATTTCAATTGAGAAATGCCATGTGAAAATATGTACTTGAGTGAGATTGGTTATAGCTGTGTCCCTTGATGAGATGGTGATAAATCTACTGTTATTCCCTTGCCGGGATGTTATGATTTATTAATGTCGTTTATATTGTTGATTTTTCCTTGCCGAACTTTCTGTCATTGATATTGTTTGAGTGAGGAAGAGTGTAAAGAACGAAGGGTGATGCCGTGTATTGATTATTGTGAGGATGAGACTGTAAAAACACGAAGGGTGATACCGTGTCGTTTCTCTTGATTTATTGTGAGGATAAGAGTAAAAGCACAAAGGATGATGTCGTGCATTTGCATTTACTATTTGGTGAGGATGAGGGTAAAATCACGAAGGGTGATGCCGTGCATTTGCATTTACTATCTATCTGTGATATTATTCCTGCGTTTCAAGTTGATATTGAATTGTTATCTTATTTCGTTATTTCCATTATTTGATATTTCTTTCCCCCAGCATGTTCCCCTTTTCTTTGTACTCAGTTATTTACTTCCTATTATTATTACTTCCTCCGAATATTATTAAATTGCACAGGTTGTTTTAGTTGTCGTGTCCTAGCCTCGTCACTACATCACCGAGGTTAGGCTCGACACTTACTCAGTACATGGGGTCGGTTGTACTGATGCTACATTCTGCACATTTATGTTGTGCAGATCCCAGTACAGGACCCTACGAACATTAGAGCGAGGAGGCTACCTTCAGTCCACGTGGAGACACCGAGGTAGTCTTGTTGGCGTCCGCAGGCCTTGGCGTCCCCTCCTACTTCTTTTGTATTCTGTTCTAGTTATTTCAGAAAAAGATGTACTTATTTCATTCAGACCATTATATGTATTATTCATAGACAGTCCGTGAGTATGTGACTCCAAAATTCTGGGATTGGTAGTGTGAAATCTCGTAAAGGCATTAAATTGAGTTAATATACTTTGCTTCGTTTTGTACTCTCATTTATGTTAGTGTTGTATTTCACCTGTTATTGAATGATAATAACGGAATAAGGTAAATTGAACATTCACGTTGGCTTGTTTAGCAGGTTCAAAATTAGGCGCCATCACGATTCCAACGATGAGAAATTCGGGTCGTGACAACATGTTGACCTAAAGCTCCTCAAACTCCCCCTTATTAATAGTAGGAATTGAAATATCAGAATATTGCTTATACAAACGTAAAAAAAAGATATTATATATTTTAATATGGAGTATTACACATCAAATTTATCTTTAGCCAACATGTTATCCTAATAAAAATGCAATAATAACATTGCAAAGCTTTAACCCTAATAAGTTGTAAGAACTTCACCGACCACAATATTTTATTTAAACTCATCTCTAGCCTATATTATACAAATATGCATATCTCAATTACAATCATAAGACTAAAATATCTTCTGAAAATTTCCCCTATTATTTCTATTCTTCAAATTTTTCCTTTCTAAATACTTTGATGTAGTTCCTTTTCCCCCCTTTCTCTCGATTCATGTTGTTCTATTTAGGTCGTATCCAGAGGCGAATTCAGGATGTGTGTATCATGAGGGCACCACTGTAAAAATAAAATAAAGAAGTACAAGTGCTGAGATTAGAACATGGGCCATCAAGAGAGTGTAGCGGGGTCACATAAAATATTTAAGGTGTCCTCATTGTATATATAAATAAATATGAAATAAATATATAAATAAATATGATATATGATATATATATATATATATATATATATATATAAACGTATACACTGGATCATGTAGTAGATAATTAGTGTAAATATAGATGTATTTGTTTAAAAAAATTTGCAATAAAATTTTGTTGATTGATATATAGTACCTGATTAATTGTCCGGAAGATGTAGTTGAAGGTTAATACTTGGATATTAGATTCATTTGGATTGAACTCAAAATTCTTCATAATGCTTCTTGTGGAGGCATAGTACATCTTGAAAATGTCAAATTTCATCAACGATCAACTTCACAAATTAAAATAAGACATGAATTTTCGTGCATAGTGTTATATAGTTTATATGCTAGTTTCTTTTTGTAGCCTACACAAAAGAAAATATTATATACTCGAAAAAGTATATATTACGTTGAATTGCTATGGTGAAATGGATGATGCTAGATTGAAGCATGCGGTCCTGCCTTTTAAAATTTTATCTGGAGAGTCATTTATTAAGTCCGCAACATTATATTTTCAAGTGACGCGACTGTCAATAGAAAAGGTCAAACTACACATCTTATTTGAAAGAGCACACACATGGAACATATCATTTGAGAAAACGCAATACATTTCTTTGTTATTCATATTGATTCAACTTCTTCTGATGAATATCATTGCTTGAAAGATTTAAATAACTTGGCAATTATATATAACGATTATTTGAACAAGCAGACATAGATGAGAATGGAGTAAAATGCGTTATTACCCGTGTAACACTAAGACATTATTACTAAATAACGCAAATAAAGTTTACAAGCCACTATAAAGAAAAAACATCAACATTGAAAATAAACGTACCGCATAAAATTTATTGGGCATTGATTTTCTATTGTTCTAAAGATAACAAGTATACTTAATGCCAAATGCTGATACTTTCAGTTTTGTTTCCGGAAGTTGGCTTAATATGCCGTAAAAAATTGCACCACAGTAGAACCTTTTTTCGATCTCAAGCAGTGTTGTATAATAGAAACTCCCACAACGTCATCTGTAAGACGCTGTAAAAAGAATTGCAACAATAGTAATAGGACTTGAATCTCAATAAGGTCCATTGGAAAGAAATATGTTTGTGAATAGAATTATTGTACAATAACTATGAATAAAGGAGTATGCAGTGATGGTTGAAGTTGTTTGTAGGCGTTAGAATTACTTTTTATTTTTTTATTTTTTATATAAGTAGGGTACTTGATCTTCATGTAGAGATTGACTCCCATTAAGTGCGAATAGACCGAAAATATTCAATAACTATTTCGCACAATTGGCTATAAATAATTGTTAATCTTATTAGACTTTTCATAAATCAAAAGGGACATAACTTGTCAAGAAAAAACACTTCAAAAATATTACTCCCTCTTTCACAATAAGTGACCGATTTGCTTTTAGCACGCTTATTAAGAAAATACTATATTCTATATAAAAATATCTATTATGACTATACTACCCCTAATTAAACATTTAATGTGAGGAGTAAGAAAACTTTTTAGGGATATGTACATAGGGGTTATTTTGTAAAAACAAATTGAATTATTTCTTGCCTACATAATTGGACACTTATTTTGAACCAAAATGAAAAAGGAAACTGGTCACTTATTGTGAACCGGAGGGAGTAGTTTATTTTAGTTCTGTTTATTTATTTTTAAGTAAAAAATTAAATAAATTAGAAGAACATTGATTCATGTAGGTGGTTAATCGCTCAATTGGGATACCCGCCAATCAAACACAATTTTCGTGAGGCGAATAGAGTGGCACATATTTTTGCAAAGGACAGCCTGAAGCTCTACAACATGAATAAAGCAATCATACTTCTTGCACCTCCTCCACCTCCTCCTAGTATAGAGACTGCAGTGAAAGATGACGTTGTAGGGAAAGAGCATGTTAGAATGATCTCGGAGGAGACTTGTAAAAATCTAGCTAGTTTTGGAAATGCTACTGCCTTAAACAATTTCAATCTGTTTAATAGCTTTCGCAGTTTCGATCTAAATGGGATGGCTGTGAAAAACTTATGTAATAGTAATTTGTAGTTGTTAATTAATAAAATCTTATTTCAATAAAAAAAATTAACTTTTAGCTCTATATATATATATCCCCGACGTAGGTCCACCCTGGTCGCATCCCTTCTCCAAATATCAAAAATTGAAATAGCTTCCACACAAGCTAGCATTCATTTCACTGTATGTATATACGACCACTAAATAAGTGCCGACCGCTTTACAAGTGCCGAGTCTGCCGACATAGATCGATATCTCATCAAATGCGAAACAAGAAAAAATGATCTTGACAATAAAGCTGAATTAGAAAGATGAAAGTGCCAAAGTTAATAGCCTAAAAGTTAGGTAAATAAGCTAATATGGTCCTTACTATTTCAACTCTCACCTTTCTTTGGTTCGTGCTTTATTATCATCACTGACGTATACAAGATTTTACCTTATTATTACAATTCGATTGACATGTCAATTTTAATCTCGAACTATATGTATACGATCGAAATCAAGAGGTCCGATTTGAAAGTACCTTATTGCCTCAAGTTCGAGTTTGGCTCACTCGAAGTAAGGGTCAAGCCCGACTCGAAGACGCACACCTCGAAGGAACAAAATCGAAGGCTTGGCACGACCCACCTCGAAGCAGTACAATCTCGATGACACTAAAAAAAAAGCGAAAATTTATCAAGGACGCGTGGATCGGGGCGTAAATTGTGGGATAAGATTTGTACGAAATAGTACAAATCTGTACTAGATTGTTATACAGCTGTACCAATAGAGTTCTTTGTCATAATTAGAAATGTACCATATTAGGGTTTTTCCCTCCTATATAAAGGGGACCCCAATCATTTGTAAAAAGATATCATTCACTGCAATAGAACATTCTACTATGCTTTACTCGTTTACTGTGCTCTACAATTATTTTTCAACTTTATTGCTCTTACTTTATTGTTCATATTTATTGTCCTGACTGACCTCGAGGCCTCCAAGATTATCGAGCTCGAGGCCCCTTTTGCTCTAACAACACTTGTTTGGTTTATCATTTCTCCTTACTTAAACTTAATATTTATTGTTTATTCACTAGCATTGGGGTAAATCACATATCATTAAAGCCACAAATCATATTTAATTGTTACTCGCATTTTTCGAGGTAAACTGTTTGGCGCCCACCGTGGGAATAAAGATAATAGTGATTATTTTAGTGCTAGTTTTCTGATAACACAAGTTATTCTTCACACTTTTTCTTGTCAAAGAGTCTTTGATTTCAGGCTATAAAATGTCTAACACTGCAAACGCACCTGATCATGGAAACAACGACCTCAGATTCCATGGATAAAACAGTGCAACGACTTCAGGGACCAGTGGGCCACCGCTTAACCCTAGGTCATACATCGAAGAAAGAAGGAACACTTCGAGGCGCAACATACCTCAAAATAATCGAAGAGCATATTGAGGTCAGAATTCCCGGGGACTCATGAGTAAGACCAGGTTCGATAGGCATTCAAGACCGGGGGAGGCACCCCGATTAGCAAAATACAACTTCAACATCAATGCTTCAGACATCGTATCAGCCATTGGCAAGATTAGAGACACCAGGTAGCCCAAGCCCATACAAACCGGTCCTTCTCAAAGTAACCCCAACTTAATATGCAAGTATCATGGTACTCACGGTCATAGGACCGAGGATTGCAGGCAGCTCAAAGATGAGGTGGCCCGATTGTTCAATGAGGGGAACCTTTGAGAATTTCTCAGTGATCGAGAAAAAAACCATTTTCGAGAAAGAGACACAAACAGGAAAAATGAACCGGAAGAGCCCCAACATGTCATTCACATGATTATCGGCGGAGTCGACGTCCCACAGGGACCCATATTCAAACGTACCAGAGTATCTATCACAAGGGAGAAGTGGACTCAAGACTACATGCACGAGGACACCCTCACATTCAGCAAGGAATACCTCGAGGCCACTTGATAGCCGTTCGGGGTTGACATTCAATATCATACCCCCCGAGTTCGATGGACCATTTGGCCAATCGGCTCGAGAGATACCGTTTTAATTCTTCCAAAGCTTGTTGACACTCTGGAGTCCATGCGAAGTTTTCTTCTTGAGTAGGGAGAAGAAATGATGGCTCCGATCTGAATACCTCTAGATAAACCGGCCTAGGGCAGCTATCTTTTCGGTTAGTCATTGTACGACTTTCACATGGTTTACGACGGTGATGTCCTAAATGGCTTTTATTTTATCAAACTTGATCTCAATTCCCCTATTCGACACCATAAAACCTAAGAACTTGCCCGAGCTGACTCCGAAAGCGCACTTCTCGGGGTTGAGTTTCATGTTGTACTTTGTTAAGATATCGAACGTTACATGCAAATGGGTCAAGTGGTCCTCTGCGCGCAGGGACTTAACTATCATGTCATCAATATAAACTTCTATAGATTTTCCTGTTTGATGTTCGAACATTTTGTTAACTAAGCGTTGATATGTAGCTCCTGCATTTTTTAGCCCAAAGGGCATTACATTATAGCAATATGTACCATACTTCATAATAAACGATGTCTTTTCCTAGTCCTCCAGGTTCATTTGAATTTGATTGTACCCAGAGTAGGCGTCGAGAAAAGCAAGGATCTCGTGGCCAGTCGTTTTATTTCCTTGATGGCTTTTATTTTATCGGACTTGATCTCGATTCCCCTATTCGACACCATAAAACCTAAGAACTTGCCCGAATCGACTCCAAAAGCGCACTTCTCGGGGTGGATTTTCATGTTGTACTTTCTTAAGATATTGAACGTTACCTGCAAATGGGTCAAGTGGTCCTCTGCGCGCATGGACTTAACTAGCATGTCATCAATATAAACTTCTATAGATTTTCCTGTTTGATGTTCGAACATTTTGTTAAATAAGCGTTGATATGTAGCTCCTGCAATTTTTAGTCCAAAGGGCATTACATTATAGCAATATGTACCATACTCATAATAAATGATGTCTTTTCCTGGTCCTCCGGGTTCATTTGAATTTGATTGTACCCGGAGTAGGCGTCGAGAAAAGTAAGGATCTAGTGGCCAGTCGTTGCATCGATCAGACGGTAGATGTTGGGCAGTGGGAAGGAATCTTTAGGGCATGCTTTGTTCAAATCTTTATAGTCTACACACATTCTAAGTTTGTTTCCCTTTTTAGGGACTACCACTACGTTAGCTAGCCATTCGGGTTATTTTACTTCCCTAATGGATCCTATTTAGAGGAGTTTGGTTACCTCGTCTTTGACGAATGCATGTTTTACTTCGGACTGAGGTCTCCTATTTTGCTTCACCGGTCAAAATCTGGGATCGACACTTAGTCGATGGGTGGTTATCTCCAGTGGGATCCCTGTCATGTCTAAGTGGGACCAAGCAAAGCAATAAATGTTATCGATAAGGAATTGAGTGAGTTTTTCCCTGAGTTTGGGGGTTAATCCCGTTCCCAGGTATACCTTTTGTTCCAGCAGGTGCTTGATCAATACCACCTGCTAAAGCTCCTCAACCGTGGACTTCGTCGCGACTGAATCCTCGGGGGCGACAAAGGCTCGAGAGGTAAGGAAATCTTCTTGTTCATTCTCGATCACCTGTTTCTTGGGCTCAACCGAGGACATGGGTTGTGATTGCTATTTGGCTACCAGTTTCGTGCCCGAAGTATAAAAGGAACTCTTAATAAAAACGGGCACATCATCAGGGGTATTGACCCTCTTCACAAACGGTGCCTCAAATGTGAAAGGGTCCGGGATCGGTATAGTTCTAAAACCGCCCACGAGCAGCATCATTAGACAATCTATAAAAACTTCGAAATTGACTAACAATGAGGCCGAGTATGAGGCCATGATTGCAGGTGTCAAATTAGCCAAAGGCCTGGGAGCAAAGGTCATCGAAGAAAAATGCAACTATCTTTTGGTAGTAAACCAAGTAAACGGGAGCTTCGAGGTTCGAGAAGATATAATGAAAAGATACCTAGAAAAATCTCAAGTGATGTTGTATCGCTTCAAAGAGTGGACACTGGTCCATGTACCTCGAGAACAGAATAGCGAGGCCGATGCTCTTGCAAATCTGGGATCATAGGTCGAAGAAGATGATATTGTCCCGGGGACTGTCGTCCAATTATCGAGGTCACTGGTCGAAGAAGGCCATGCGGAAATCAACTCAACAAGTATAACATGGGATTGGTGTAATAAGTACGTCGAATACTTGAAACATTGAAAGATCCCCTCGGACCCAAAATAATCGAGGGCCCTCCGAGCCAAAGAAGCTCGATTCTCACTCGATGAAAATGGAACATTATATAGAAGGACCTTCGACGGACCATTGGCAATGTGCTTGGGATCTGGGGACACTGATTATGTACTACGAGAAATCCATGAAGGAACTTGTGGAAACCACTCCGGAGCTGAATCCTTTGTTTGAAAGGTGATATGAGCAAGGTATTACTGGGATAACATGGAAAAAGATACTAAGGATATCATTCGAAAGTGTGATAAATGTAAATGGTTCTCACCAATGATCCATCAACCCGGTGAACAACTCCATTTCGTCCTATTCCCGTGGCCATTCATGAAATGGGGGATGGACATCGTCGGCCCCCTACCAACGGCGCCATGTAAAGCTAAGTTTATCTTGTTTATGATTGACTACTTCTCGAAATGGGTAGAAGCATAGGCCTTATAAAAGATAAGAGAAAAAGAAGTCATTGACTTCATATGGGACCATATTATATGCCGGTTCGGGATACCCACCGAGATAACATGCGATAATGGGAAGCAATTCATCGGCGACAAAGTGACAAAATTCCTTGAGGATCATAAAATCAACAGGATCCTATCAACACCTTATCACCCAAGTGCAAATGGTCAAGATGAGTCCACAAACAAAACCAACATCCAAAACTTAAAGAAGAGGTTAGATGATGCGAAAGGGAAATGGATAGAAGTATTTCCCGAGGTATTATGGGCATATCGAACGACGTCGAAGTCAAGAACGGGGGAGACCCTGTTTTCTTTGGTATACGGGTACGAGGCATTGATCCCAGTCGAGGTCGGGGAACCGAGTGTCAAGTTTCACCATACCACCGAGGACTCATACTATGAGGCCATGAACACTTCCCTCGAGCTACTAGATGAAAAACGCGAAGCCGCATTAATCCAAATGGCCGCTCAAAAACAAAGGATCGAGAGGTACTACAATAGAAAAACGAACCTTCACTACTTCGGAGTCAGGGACTTAGTTCTAAGGAAAGTCACTCTCAATACTCAAGACCCAAATCAAGGGAAATTAGGCCCTAATTGGGAAGGACTGTACCGTGTCCTCGTAGTGGTAGGCAAAGGATCCTACAAACTTAGCACAATGGAAGGCGAGCAACTACCAAAAAATTGGAATATATCATTGCTCAAATGCTATTATTGCTGAGGCATGACCTTCTCTCATTTTCATTTATATTTCATACTAACTCCTTACAGGTGTTCGATTGGAAATATCGAAGCACCATTCAGCTCGAAGACATGGGGTTTTAAAGCATGCGTTACACTCTTTTTACCTTAGATCGGGTTTTATCCCAAATGGGTTTTACCAACAAGGTTATTAACGAGGCAACACTTATATGCTACCTAAGGAAAACTCAATAAATATTCAAGGCTTCTTTTCAGTCAACCTCGAATACTGGGGGGCATCACCCTCGGAGGTTACATTTTCGAAGAAAACAATTCATGTCAAGAAGGCCTCGATAGGAAAACGATGTAATGGGCTAAACGGTCAGATGAACAATGCCCATGTAGAGCAGTCGAACCCTCAACGACAAAACATGTACGTATGTATCGATCATTCGAAGAAGCACTGTTATTATATCAAAATACTTCGTGCCTAAAAAAAGTCTACTATTTTCACGCTCAAGGGCCAAAACCTCAAATGTACCCGAATACTCGGGGATTGTCATGAACAGTCAACATATCTAATCATCAAAAACTTGAACCAATAATACCTCTAAGAGGCACACTCAAACTTATAAGACCTCAAAGAGGCACACTCGAACTTATAAGACCTCAAAGAGGCATACTCGAGCTCATAAGACCTCAAAGAGGCATCCCCTCGATATTAAGGCCAAGGCCATCACACTCGGGGACTAAAGGCTACAACCATATAAAAGGCTACGACTATATAAAAGACTACGGTCATAAAAAAAGGCTAAAACCGAAGTAATTCGGCTCAGAGACATTCGACTTCCGCCATAAAACTAAAGGCCTTCAAATACTTCAAAAAATTGGTTAAACAAGGTTACCATGGGCAAAAGCAAAGGGGCTTTGATAAAATCAGCCCTCGAATAATGTGGAGGCTTCGAAAATATCAGGTTTCAAAAAAACCTCAAGAGGTATTCAATTATCATTGCACGTCGACTTACAAACAAGGTTCCAATTAGTCGAACCATCAAAAAGTAGAATGAATATAAATACATGCCAAAGCATAACAAAAATTTCACTAAGTATTTAGCCAGAAAGAGGGAAACATTTATAACCATTTTAGAGGCCAAATTGGTCCTACCTAAAGTGCCTAAGGGCCGACCTAAAAAGAGCCTAAGGGCCAATCTAAAGAGCCTAAGGGCCGATAATTTAGATCCTAAGGGCCAACCTAAAAGATCCTAAGGGCCAACCTGGAGAGCCTAAGGGCCGATGTTTTAAAGCCTAAGGGCCAATATTTACAGAACTTAAAGGCCGAAGCACACTATGCTCGAGACCTTACCCAGTTCGGACTCGAAAGTCCCGAGCTAAAGCTTAGCTCGAAGATCGAACCTTAAGTGGTAACCTATTATCGATCGTTGATCAAACACGAAACCTAAGGGTATTATAATCTAAGCCCAATACATCGGATTGATCGTCAACAACACTAAATCTCGTTTCAAAATTAAAGGCAAGACGGAATTTAACACGAAAAATAGAGCAAAAGTCCTTTATATTCAAAAGTTGGCCCAGAATACATTTACAATACTCCCACATGGAGCCCTTACACAAAATAATGAAATTAAATAAGACCTAGTCTATTGTTTGGGTCACTTGCTTGGAGGCAGCATCCACGAGAGCCACGTCTTCGGGAGTCTGTGCTTTGGTAGCCTGGTCTTTTGGGGTTCTTCCTCGGGGACTTCAGCCTCGTCTTCCCCACTCTCGGAGCCACTGGCCGAATCCTCATCGGCGGAGAGCAATACAACTTCCTTTTCTTCTAAAGCTTTTATCTTCTCGATTTGGGTAGAAAGGTCAAAGCCTTTAGCATGCACCTCCTCGAGAGTTTTTCTTCGAGCTTCTAGCCGAATGTGGTTGGTGATATGAATTAGCTTAACCTTGGCTGCAACAGATACCTCCTTAACCCTAGCATTAGCAGCAGCAACATCAGTTCGGTATGAGGACACGAACGCATTAGCTTCGGACATGACTTTAGATAATTCGGCAGCCGACTCAGTGTGAAGCTCCTTATATTTACGGCCCTCCTCTTTTGCACTTTGAAGTTGGTGCTTTGCCGAGGTCAGATTTTCCCGAAGAGTATCTTTCTCGGAGGCCAGGTCATCCATAAGTTGCTTCAACCCGAGGGTTTCAGCATCTTTGATCTTAAACTCCTCCCAAATTTGCCCCACCAGATCGTCCTTATTCTTAAGCTGCAAAAATTTAGTTACAACATTAGACACCAAAAACAAGTAAGCATAAATTAAGCCCACAAAGGCTATATTACCTGCTCAACGAACTTAGCCCGCTCTTGGGACGCCTTCTCCGAACGTGCTCGAATGTCATTGAGTTCCCCCTCTCTTTTGACATAGAGAGCCTTAAGTTCATCCGACTCTGATATGATCTTCCTGAGCTCATCTTTGCAAAAGGCAAGCTCAGCCCGTGACTTGGAAAAATCTTGATCGAAGAGCATCACGGCCTAAAACACAAAGGAAGGAGGTAAGAAAAGCAAAAATCAAACTCTAAATATAGTTGTTAAGTCAAAGATTACCTATTTCGAAGCTTCTCGGCCTCTTCAAAGATGAACGAGGCATCGAGAACAAGTCCCTCCTTGATCCCGGCAAGGCATTCGCCAAAGATGTCATTCTCTCCATGGGATGTGCCCTCATCAGGACTCTTCATATCTTGGGCATCCCGTATTTTCCCCTCGAAAAATATCGGGCCCGATAAAATGTCATCCACATCAATTACCCCGATTGGCTCAATCGGGGATTTCTCCTGCCTATGCGGAACCTTAGAGATGGGACCTCTGAGCTCATCAACCGAGAGACCTTCAAGACATAAAGTGTCCTTAACACCAGTCGGCTCGGGGACTTTGATCGATCTCCTCTCGGAGACTCCCTCGGTTTGAGGTGTAACAACATCGGCCGCCATCAGTGCATCGACTTTCGGTTTTGCAGCCTTTGAAGCATCAGTGCTTCTTCCCCTGACCATTAACGGGCGGTCATCATCCTCTTCGTCCTCAGCACAAAGACTTTCGGCAGCTTCTTGAGTTAAGGCCACCACATCAGCCTTAGGCTTTCGAGCTTTGGTTTTATTTGGCTTCGGTGAGTCCACCGGCGACACCTGCTTCCTTTTATTGTCTTTGGCAGGCTTTGGGGTTTCTGCCTCACCGATTTGGGGTAGCCTCATTGAAACATCATCTCCGAGGCCTGCACCAACACAAGGTTAAGTATTTTTCTAAAGAGTATTTTGCTGAGGGATGCAAATACGCAAATGATGAAAGCTTACCATGGTTTTTGACCTCCCATAAGCCTTTGGCTTAATCACGCCAGACGCACTCGGCATATGAGAAGGTAGAAGCAAGTTGCCGAACCCAGCCCTGGAGGTCCTGAACCGCACCGGGGTATGAATCGAAGACTGCATCATAAAAAATGAGTTAGTTCGAAAGAAAGAGAAAACATTTAATTAAGGAGACGTACTTGATGTGTCTATACTTACGCTTCATATTACATTCCTTGGGAAAAGGCATCTTTTCAGTAGGAATCAGGTCGGAGGTCCTGACTCGATTGAAGCGACTCATCTACCCTCGGTCTTTATCTTCATTGATGCTAGCGAAGAAAGACTTTGAAAATCGACGTTGCAATTTTATCAGGCAGCCTCGATAGAGACGGGGGCTGTATAGTATGATCAGATGATCAAGGGTAAAATGCATCCCCTCGACCTTGCTCGAGAAGTATCTGATTAGGTGAACAATTTTCCAAAAGGAAGGGTAAATTTGGCCGAGCGTCACCCGATATTGTCGACAATAGTCGAGAATCAGTGGATCTAGAAGGGGCAAAGAAGGATCTATAGGACCTAAGGTGAATGGATATGTATATACGCTTAGGAACCTTGCTTTAAAGGTGGTAATATTCTCATCTGGTGAAGTGATCTCTAGACATATTGCATCTCCCCAACGACAATCCGTCTTTACTTGTTCAAGTGTGGTTATTAAGATGATATACTGAGACATGGGTTCACATCATCCCACAATCGAGGCAGGTTTGTCGACCTTTAAATTAGAAGACGTATCACAAGGCCCTGGGGTACACTCCTCAATGTGAGGAGGTACCACTATTTTTTTCTTAGGCGAGCGTGAAGACGAAAGGGCCTTCTCTTTTTGGGGAACTGTCTTAGATGTTTTTCCCATTTTTGTTGTAAAAATTCAGAGGAAGAAGAAGCTGGTTAGGGAATGAGCACAAGGAAGGGGTAAATGCAGAGAGGAGTTGTTGAAGATTTGAAGATATTGTAGAAAGTAAAATTTTTAAGAGTGAAGGATTACAGTATTTATAGAGGCTTTCTAAGCATGTTGGAGAATCTAAATGGACGACCAATAGCCGTTATCACTAAATGGTTTTTGCAAACTGTGTAGATGTGACCTTTGCGCGACTTTTTAGTCATGCCAACCGCTAACCTCACGCGGCTGACATCATGGTTGGGGCATCGAAGGGTCGAGAGTTTAAATCGTTTCTTAAAATTTCATTCTGAGAAATGCAGGGACTATCTGTATACGGTCAAAATCAGAAGGTCCGATTTCAAAGTACCTTATTGCCTCAAACTCGAGTTCGGCCCACTCAAAGTAAGGGTCAAGCCCGACTCAAAGACGCACACCTTGAAGGAACAAAATCGAAGTCTTGGCATGACCCACCTCGAGGCAGTAACATCTCGATGACACTCAAGAAAAAGCGGGAATTTCTCAAGGGCACGTGGATCGGGGCGTAAATTGTGGAATAAGATTTGTACGAAATAGTAAAAATTCGCACTAGGTTGTTATACAGCTGTACCAATAGAATTCTTTGTCATAATTAGAAATGTACCATATTAGGGGTTTCCACTCCTATATAAAGGGGACCCCAATCATTTGTAAAAAGATATATCATTCACTGCAATAGAACATTCTACCATGCCTTTCTCGTTTAGTGTGCTCTGCAATTATTCTTCAGCTTTATTGATCTTACTTTATTGTTTACATTCTATTGTTCTCAACTGACCTCGAGTCTCCCGAGATTATCGAGCTTGAGCCCCCTACTACTTTAACAACATTGGTTTGAATTATCATTTCTCCTTACTTAAACTTAATATTTCTTGTTTATTCACTAGCATTGGGGTAAATCACATATCTTTAAAACCACAAATCATATTTAGTTGTTAGTCGCATTTTTCGGGGTAAACAGTTTAGCGCCTACCGTGGGGCTAAAGATAATAGTGATTATTTTAGTGCTAGTTTTTTGATAACACAAGTTATTCTTAACACTTTTTCTTTTCCAAGATTCTTTGATTTCAAGCTAAAAAATGTCTAACACTGCAAATGCACCTGAGAATGGAAACTACGGACACCGATTCCATGGAGAAAATAGTGCAACAGCTTCAAGGACCGGTGTGGCACCGCTTAATCCTAGGGTAGCACCGGCTCCTAACCCAGTCGACGTTGGTTCACACATTGCTTTGAACGTCGACTTGGGCACTGATGTTGATGGAAGTGTATGCGGTGGGGATCATCCCGATGCCCAAAGGACTCAGGCTCGAGAAGAGAGAGAAGTCAGTCTACAAGTAATTTTTGAAATGTTGCAAGCACAACTGTGATGACCCAAAAGGTCATCCTGTGTATTTCTAGCTAAATCTATGTCCCGAGGTCATGAAAACCTCCTTTTATCTCACCTCGATTTGCGTGCATAGCCTGGGCGTTTAGCCGGGATGCCGTTATGTGAAAACCTGATATAAACAATAATTTTTATGTTGAAAATTGAATAAAGTTGACTTTGGTCAACATTTTTGGTAAACGGACCCGGACCCGTGATTTGACGGTCCCGATCCGTAAGAAAATATTGGACTTGGGCATATGCCCGGAATCAAATTCCGAGGTCCCAAGTCCGAGAAATAAATTTTTAAAGAAAATTATTTTCTGAAAAATATAAAGGTTTTTGAAAATGAAGTTTTCTGTGAAACCTGTGGTATCGGGCCCGTATCTTGGTTCTGGATCCCGGTACAGGTTCGATATGAATTATGTGTGTTATATGTGAAGTTCTGTAAGAAACGGACTTCGTTTGACGTGATTCAGATCAAAAATGCAAAATTTGAAGTTTAAGAAGTTTTGAAGTATTTCATTGATTTTGAGGTTTAATTCGATGTTTGTGATGTTATTTTGGTGATTTGATTACTCGAATAAGTCTGTAGGATGTTTTTAAGGTTGTGTGCATATTTGGTTTTGAGCCCCGAGGGCTCGGGTGAGTTTCGGGTAAGTGTCGGGGTGCAAAAACATAGAAAAATCATGTGTTTAACTGTTGTTGCTGGTGTCCAGGAAATTTCCCTATGCGAACGCACTCAAGGGAGTGCGAACACACAGGGTAGTGTGGGGTCTGGGGGTCAAGGTAGACTCTAATTTATGCGAACGCATCCCCTAGGGTGCGAACGCGGGCCTGTAGAGAGAGGACCCTATGCGAACGCACCCCTGGGCCGCGAATGCACAGGGTCTTAGAGGTCTGGGGGGCTCGGTACTTCTAGGCTTATGCGAACGCATCCACTGGGAAGCAATCGCGGAGGGTAAGGCATTGTACTATATGCGAATGCACTAAGTAAAATCGCCCAGTGATTTTTAAGTCCAAAAATAGAACACTCAAAACGGGAATTCCACCATTTTTCATAAACCTCTTCTTCTCCACACCCCTTGGGCGATTCTTGGGAGACTTCTTCACCATAATCTCTTAGGTAAGTAATCGTTGACTTGTTTTCTTCCATTTTTATCAACATCCACTAGATTCTAGGCCTAAAAACATGGGATTAAAGGTAGAAAATTAGGGATTTGGGTAGAGTTAGGGCTTTTTGATTATTTGGGAATTTGAACTCGTTTTGGGGTTGGATTTCAAAACAAATTATATATTTGGGCTCGTGGGTGAATGGGTGATTGGGTTTTATGGAGAGCGTCGCTCAGGCCAGTCTACTTCCTACAACACCAGCCATCTCTCAGGCTGGGGGAGGGGCCCAGACTCCTGCTACCCGCACACGAGAGCAGTTAACTTCTCAGTTCCTGACTCCAGCACCTCAGACAGCTGGAGCAGCTCAGCCGGGTATTGTGGAACAGGCAGTTGAGGGAGTAGCTATATCTGCCGATGCTTTGTGGATATTGGATCGGTTCACCAAGTTATTTTCTACTACTTTTACCGGTGCACCATCAGAAGATCCCCAGGATTACTTGGTGGAGGGACAATTGCTTGACCAGACCAGCTGGGTCTTCGCCTTTGTCTTGGGCTCAGTTCTCCGAGTTATTCTTGGGGAAATTTCTTCCAGTCACCCAGAGAGAGGACTATCAGAGGCAGTTTGAGCACCTCCAACAGGGATCTATGACTGTTACACAGTATGAGACCAGGTTCATCACTTTGGCGCGACATGCTATCATGATACTCCCCACCGATCGAGAGAGGGTGAGGAGGTTTATTGAGGAGCTAGCTCAGCCTATTAGACTTCAGATGGCCAGAGAGTCAGGTACTGATATTTCATTTCAGGATGCGGCCAATGTGGCCAGGGGGATTGAGATGGTCTTGTCACAGGGCAGTGGTCAGGGGTCTGACAAGAGACCTCGTCATTTCGGCCGATTCAGTGGTGCCTCATATGGAGGCAGAGATTTTTTTGGCAGAGGTCATCCTCCTAAACCATACTAGTCGGCACTTCAGGTATCTCGCAGTGCACCACCAGCTCCTATCAGTGCACCACCAGTTCCTATCAGTGCACCGCCGCTTCAGAGATTCCAAGGTGGTTATTCTGGTCGACAGGGACAGTTTCAGGGCCAACAGTCTCAGAACCAGAGGACTTTTTACTCTTGTGGTGTTCCAGAGCACATTGCTAGGTATTGCCCCCGAGCTTTTAGTAGTTCTCAGTATCTGGGTTCCCGGGCTATGATCCCCGCACCAGGTGCACCCCCACCCCCTAAGCCAGCTAGGGGTGGAGGTCGAGGTGCTAGAGGTGGAGGCCGGATAGTTAGAGGTGGAGGACAGGCCAAGAGAGGTAGATGTCAGCCCGCAATAGGTCGACCTAGAGATGTTCAGGTTGGAGGGGCTCTGCCCCGATGCTATGCTATTCCTTCCAGGCCTGAGGCTGAGGCCTCTGATGCAGTCATTACAAGTATGGTTTCAGTTTGCAGCAGAGATGCTTCAATTTTATTTGATCTGGGGTCTACATTCTCCTATGTGTCTTCATATTTTGCTTCTTATCTGATTATGCCCCATGATTCCCTGAGTACTCATGTATATGTATCTTCACCGGTGGGTGATTCTGTTGTGGTAGATGGAGTCTACCGTTCATGCTTAGTGGTTATTGGTGGTCTGGAGACTCGTGTAAATCTCTTGCTTCTTGATATGGTTGATTTCGATGTCATCTTGGGGATGGATTGGTGATCTCCCTACCATGCTATTTTGGACTGTCATGCCAAGACTCTGACCTTGGCCTTGCCGGGAGTACCTCGATTGGAGTGGAGAGGGACTCCTAGTCATTCTTTTGGTAGATTTATTTCATATATGAAGTTTTGGCGCATGGTCGAGAAGGGTTGTTTGGCCTATTTGGCCTATGTTCGTGATTCTAGTGCCGAGGTTCCTTCTATGGAGTCTGTGCTCGTGGTTCGTGAGTTTCTAGAGGTATTCCCTGCTGACATGCCGGGTATGCCACCCGATAGGGATATTGACTTTTGCATTGAGTTGGCTCCGGGCACTCAGCCCATTTCAACCCCGCCATATCGTATGGCCCCGCCAGAGCTGAAGGAGTTGATTGAGCAGATACAAGACTTTCTAGATAAAGGCTTTATTAGGCCTAGTGTTTCTCCTTGGGGTGACCCAATGTTGTTTGTTAATAAGAAAGATGTGTCAATGACATTGCGTATTGACTACCGACGATTGAACAAGGTTACTATTTAGAATAAGTATCCCTTGCCGGGGATTGATGATTTATTCGACCAGCTTCAGGGTGCTACAATGTTTTCCAAGATTGATTTGAGATGTGGCTACCATCGGTTGAGGATTAGGGCATCCGATGTCCCTAAGAAAGCTTTCCGCACTCGGTATGGGCATTATGAGTTCTTTGTGATGTCATTTGGGTTGACAAATGCCCGAGTTGCTTTTATGGAATTGATGAACCGAGTGTTCATGCCCTATTTGGACTCGTTTGTTATTGTTTT
>MDKH01144007.1:0-26189 GCA_005239495.1 Nicotiana undulata | reverse complement strand
ACCGCAACGGCGGGCCCGCAGGGGCGACACATTGACCGCACCAGCGGTCCTTCACTTAGCACCTAGAGCCCACGCCTGCGACCCCATCTCCCGCACCTGCGACCTCGCAGGTGCGATCTTCCATCCGCCCTTGCGACGAAATACGCCCCTGAGCCTTCACTCTCGCGCATGCGATGTCCGCACCTGCGGCCCAAGCATCGCAGGTGCGATCGCACCAGCAGTAGCAGCTTCAGCTGCATTTCAAGTTCCAATTTCCTCCGTTTAACGCCCGAAATCAAACCCGAGCCCCTCGGGACCCCAACCAAACATACCAACATATCAAACATGGTTATTCAAACTTAGTCGAGCCATTAAAACACCAAAAACAACATCAAAACCATAAATTCTCATCCAATTCAAGCCTATGATTTCCAAAAACTTCCGAAACACGCATTTGATCAAAAACCCAACCAAACCATCTCCGAATGACCTGAAATTTTGCGGGCAAGTCCAAAATGACCTAACGAAGCTACAGCAACTCTCGGAATCCCATTCCGACCCTCGGATCAAAATCTCGCCTATCAACCGGAATTCGCCAAAATACTAACTTCGCCAATTCAAGCCTAATTCTACACCGGGCATCCTAAAAATATTCTGAACACACTCCTAAGTCCCAAATCACCTAACGAAGCTATCCGAACCATAAAATCCGCATTCCGAGGTCGTTTACCAATAAGTCAACTCCGGGTTGACTTTTCCAACTCTAAAGCTCTTGTTAGAGACTAAGTGTCTAAATCCACTCTATTTTCACTCCGAACCCGAACCAACCAACCCCAACACTTCATGAACAGTCTAACCGAGCTACTACAAGACATAAATAAAGGATTAGATGCATATACTGCGTAACGACGGACCGGGTCGTTACAGAAATGATATTGGTTAAAGCTTATGAGCTATACGATTTTCTGTTTGAAATTGTGAAAATAAAAGTATTGTGAAAGGCTTGGCCTGAATTGTAAAATTTATGAATAAATTGATATGATATGTCTGGTGGGAGCGGGTTGCGCGTCGCAACAAGGAGTGATAAGGGTGGACAGGTGGGATCGGATTGCACGCCGCAACAAGAGCAATAAGGGTGATATATTTAGGGAGGAGCAATAAGGGTGGACAGGTGAGAGCGGGTTGCACACCGCAACAAGGAGCGATAAGGGATGACATTTATATTTTTACTGATTTTCAAAGAAAAACAAAGATCTAAAAACTTACTATTTTATATTACTATTTTTTTCATATTTTGGCACTACTTTTATTTAAAGTTAAAGTTGGAAACTTGGAAATTATTTTAGAATTGGTTATAGCTGAGGCCTGGAAAAGGTGGCTGAGTTATTTAATTGTTGTTGCGGTACTTAATTATTCGTTTAGATTTCCTTCTTGCATTATAATTATTGTCTCAGTTATATTTTTTTTATGTTTCTTTTCTTGTCGTGTAGAATTGTTTTACTGCGTTATTGTATATATTATTGTCACATGTTAGATGTTGTTAATGCCCCACCGTAGCCTCATCACTACTTCTTCGAGGTTAGGCTCGGCACTTACTCAGTACATGGGGTCGGTTGTACTGATACTACACTCTGCACTCTTTTGTGCAGATCCAGGTACCGACCAGCATTAGTGATATTTAGAGCGGCTATTCATTTATTCGGAGATACGAGGAATATCTGCTGGCGTTCGAAGATCCCGAGAGTCTTCTCCTATTTTCATAAACGTTGTTTTATCATATTCAGAACAGTTACCCTATTTCTTTCAGCCCATTGTTTGTAGTATTCTTTAGTAGTTCGTGAATTGTAACACTAGACTCTGGGGTAGTTCTAGATCTATTTATATAATTAGTTCGTGGTTCGTTTTTATTCAATTGTTTATTATTTTTATCTTTGGAAATCATTTAAATTAAGTTTACATTAGATTTATTTATTGACGCTTAAGAAGATAATCAAAGGAAATTAGATACTCGAATTCTAACATTGGCTTGCCTAGAAAGTGTGGTGTTAGGCGCCATCACGATCCCTAAGGTTGGGAATTTGGGTCGTGACAGATATTAATGCCCTATTTCATGAAAGGTCACGATGAAATAGCTGAATGTAACAATTTTGTTGGTCGATGCATGTTATGGCATATCGTTGACACTTATCACACTTGGCTACAAAGTTTTCCGCCTCTTCTTCCATTTTTGGCCAATAATATCCTGCTCTTATTAGTATTTTTATCAACGATCGCCCCCCAGCATGATTGCCGCAGTGCCCCTCATGTATTTCCCTCATCACATATTCCGTTTGTGAAGGTCCGAGACACCCTGCTAAAGGCACACCGAACATCTTTTGGTATAAGTTTCCACGTATTAAGTAATACTGGGAGGCTGTTTTGCAGAGTAACTGAGATTTTTTCTTGTCTTCGGGTAAAATTTTGTACTGCAAAAAGTTAACAAATTTTCCTCCAATACCAAGTTAGATTATTAAAATTTACCTCGTTCTTGTCTCGGTCGAGTGTCAAATGAAACAAATGTATACAATAGCATTTTCTGCATTTGTTATTTCCGCAACAGACGCGAGATTGGCCAACGCATCTGCTTTTGCATTCTCCTACCTGGGTATTTGTACGACTTTCCACGACTGAAATTGTCTGACTAATTCCCGTACTTTTTCCAGATATTGTTGCATATGTGCCTCTCTTGCTATATAAGTCCCTTGTATCTGGTTAACCACTAGTTGCGAATCACTTTTGACTATAATTCTTTCTATACCAAGTTCTCGTGCTAGTTCCATACCTACAATCACAACTTCGTACTCCGCTTTATTGTTAGTGATGGTATAACATTTTATTACTTGTCTTATGATTTCCCCAGAAGGCGGAATTAGTACAATACCTAAACCCGCTCCTTTAACATTTGAGGAACCATCGGTAAATAACATCCAAGTCCATGGATTAGATCCGGTACATACATGTAGTTACTTTTCTGCTTCAGAAACTAAATTTGTGCTAAAATATGCTACAAAGTCTACTAAAACCTGCGATTTTATTGCAGTTCTGGGATGATATATGGTATCATACTCACTGAGTTCTATTGCCCACTTAGCTAACCTACCGGATAGTTCTTGTTTATGCAATATATTCCTCAAAGGAAAAGCAGTTATTACATAGATAGGATGACATTGAAAATAAGGTCTCAATTTTCTAGATGCCATAATTAATGTTAAAGCAAGTTTTTCTAAGTGAGGATATGGAGTCTCATCATCTATCAAAGATTTACTAACATAATAAATTGGAGAATGTTTACCTTTATCTTCTCGTACCAACACCGTGCTTACCGCCACTTCTGATATGACAAGATAAATAAGCAGTCTTTCTCCGTCTTTTGGTTTGGCTAGAAGGGGCGGGTTTGACAAATATGATTTTAGGTCCTTAAGGGCTTGTTGGAATTCGTCAGTCCACTCAAATTGGTTTTGCTTTCTCAATACTAAAAAGAATTTAAAACTATTTTCTAATGATTTTGAAATAAATCTCCCCAAGGATGTCATTCTTCCTATTAATCTCTGCACTTCTTTTTGCTTGTGAGTACATCTGGTATTTACTCAATAGCTTTGATTTGTGCAGAATTCACTTCAACACCCCTGTTAAAAACAAGAAAACCTAAAACTTTACCTGAAGTCACGCCAAAAGCACACTTTTCTGGATTTAGCTTCATATTATATTTGCGAAGAATTTCGAAAGTGCATGACAGGTGTTGAAAATGATCCTCCGCTTGTGCTGACTTGACTAACATATCATCAATATAGACTTCCATAGTCTTTCCCAGATGTTCTTGGAACATATTAGTCACCAACATTTGGTACGTAGCTCCGGCGTTTTTTAGACCAAGTGGCATGACTTTGTAGCAGTAAGTCCCCTTGTCTATGATAAATGAAGTTTTTTCTTCATCTAGAGTATCCATCTTTATTTGATTATAACCTGAATACGCATCTATAAAATATAATAGCTCATGACCTGCGGTAGAATCAATTAGTTTATCTATATGTGGTAAACGAAACGAATCTTTAAGACAAGCTTTATTTAGATCAGTATAATCTACACAAACTCGCATTTCCCGTTTTTTTGGAACTACCATTGTATTAGCTAACCAGTCTGGGTACTTTATCTCTCGTATTGACCCAACTTTCAAAAGCTTTTGTACCTCATCCTGGATCAGTTGTTTTTTGAAATATCCTTGCTTCCTTTTCTTCTGCTTGACTGGTGGGTATATGGGTCCTCATTCAGTTTATGGGTCATCACCTCTGGTGGTATACCTGTCATATCTAAATGCGACCAAGCAAAGAAATATGTGTTAGCTTTTAAAAATTCAATTAACTTACCTTTCATTTTCGGGCTCAAATTTGCTCCGATGTAAATTTTTCTGTCTGGCCAGTGTTTAAATAGCATTATAGCTTCGAGTTCTTTAGTAGTTGTCTTGATGTTTTCATTTTCTTCTAGCCCTTAAATAACATCGGGTATTGAATCTACATTTGTCTGTCCAGTAATTCCTTCAGTTGAGGTTTGTATTACTACATCCTCAACTGGATTCTGTAGTTGCTATTTCTCATCTGAAACATCGTTCGTTGTGCTTGTAACCACCACTGAATTGATACTTTTATAAGCATGTTGATCTTATGATTGTCGAATCCCCCATTGCGAAGGAAATTTAATAACTTGATGCAAAGTGGACAGTACATCATCCATATCGTGAATCCATTGTCTTCCTAGAATCCTTGATAAATCCCTTTGCAAGTGTGGTAAGCATTATTTCCCCTTTTGTGATAACGCTTGAATTATAAAATCCAGACAAAGATCGTGCCTTTGGTATGACCTTGTCGCTAGCTTGCATTTTATTCACCACCCTTAGTAGAATGATATTTACGGAGTTACCTGGATCAATCAAAACTCGTTTAACGTTAGTATCGTGTACACGTAAAGATATTAGCGATCACATGCACACACAATAACTTATAAAACTTACTTTCCATAAAAAATTCCTTTCAATTCAACAATTTCCATAAAGCCTCAGAGGAACAATACTATAAATAACATGATCTCATAGTACATATGGCGTTACAAGGAATCATATAAGGCATTACAAGGAAGCATATAAGGCATTACAAGGAAGCATATACGGCATTACAAGGAAGCATATAAGGCATTACAAGGAAGCATATAAGGCATGATGTGGGCCTAACTACCCGAACATAACAATGATAGCCGCTACGTACGGACTCTCGTCACTTGGTGCGTACGTAGCCCCCAAACAAATTACACATAGCATATACATCACCTATGGGGACAATCCCCTCTTACAAGGTTAGAAAGGAGACTCACCTCGTGTCGAATCTACCCCTCGGACCACAATTGCGCCCGAAAATCCAAACTATACACCCGAGGACTCGCGACTAACCAAAAGGGTATAATTAAATCAATTCATGCACAATGTGGGAAGTTATCTTATTTATTTAATAAAAATCGCTATTCTTGAAGAATTTCAAAATTCAACCCCGGTCTCGCGTGTTCAAATTCCAAAAATTCACGAAGGGATCACTCACCCATAGCCTAAGGATCATTAATGTGTGATTTCTACTTGAATTCATGGCCTAAAATGGAAAATCACAAAATCCTCAAGAGCCCTAAAATTACTACCTAATTCCATGATTTTTTGATAATTTAGTAGGGAATTTAACTAGGAATTGATGTTTGAAACTAGTGTTAGATATGGAATTTACTTACCTCAAGTACTAGGTTGAAGGCCCTCTTGGAATATCTCACATAACACAAGGAAGAAGATGGAAATGGAATAAATGACTTAAATCCCGTGTTTAAATGAAATTACACTGCCTGGCCTACATGGGTTCCGCACTTGCGGCTCGAGGACCGCACTTGCGGTATCGCACCTGCGGAATTGGGCAAGAGGGGCTGGGGTCGCACATGCGGAGCTGGAAACCGCACCTGCGGAACCTTCGCACCTGCGAGGTTGGGACCGCAGGAGCGGTCCCGCACCTGCGTTTGGGTAACCGCACCTGCGGTCACACCAGATCAAGTGCACCAACTGCATTTTTAGCTGGTTTTTGGCCTCGTGTGGTGTCCGGGAGGCACCTGGGCCCACCCGAGCCCCCGTCCAAATATACCAACAAGTCCTAACTCATAATACGAACTCGCTCGAGCCTTCGAACACCCGAAACAATGCTAAATCTCAAAATCACCCCACAAAACCCCTAGGATTAAAACTTAAGGATTTCTAAGTTCTTGATTTCTATAACAACGCGCCAGACCGACCTATACTACTCGGAATGACCCCAAATTTTGTAGACAAGTCATGAATGACATAACATAACTATTCCCGATATTGGAATTACATTCGGACCTCAATAACATAAAAATCACGTTCCAAACCAAATTTCAAATTTAAGGAAATCCTTATTTCTACATCGGGCGCCGAAACGCTCCCGGGTCATCGAAAACCCATTCATGAACATACGCTCAAGTCCGAAATCATCATACGAGCTATTGATAGTGTCGGAACTCGATTCCGAGGTCGTTTGCTCAAAATATTGACCGAAGTCAAACTTGGCCAAATAGGCCAACCTTAAGGAACCAAGTGTTTCTATGCTGCTCAAAGCACTACCAAATCATGAACCACCAGTCCCCGCAAGTCACAAATCACAAGAAACCGCTATGAAAAGGCTCATATAGGGGAACGGGGTCCGATAACATGAAACGACCGGTCGGGTCGTTACAGTAGCCTTATGCAATGTAGGAAATGAGAATGCAAAGGGAGGTAGCGTGGAACCTCGGAAGGAAGAATAGTAGCCTTATGCAATGCAGGAAAATAAAAATGTAGAGGGAGGTAGCGTGGAACCTTGGAAGGCAGAACAACAGCCTTATGCAATGCAGGAGATAAAATGCAGAGAGGGAGGTAGCATGGAACCTCGGAAGGCAGATAGTAGCCTTATGCAATGCAGGAAATAAAAATGCAGAGAGAGGTAGCGTAGAACATCGGAAGTCAGAATAGTATCCTTATGCAGGGAATAAAATGACAGTAAGAGTTCTTAGCTGGTGATGAACTGCGACGATACGATTGTTGCGAATGAAGCATTGTTTTGCGATGATAATAAGTGTTGGCATGTGCGACGTGTTTGAGGGCGTGTCTTTGAGAGATATACGTCCTGCGGAGGATAATAATATGTTCTGGGCTTTCACCGTCTTCATGCTTGTATCCAAAGAAAAATCGTGAGTTCTGTAAAGGGAAGGTTAGTTCGTATCCCCGCTGGCTTGGCTTGACCCGTTTTCTTGATGATGGTAACATTGTTGGTATCGCAGGGGTAGCATTTGCTAAACAAGCTGTTTTAAGAGATAAGTATGCATGATTTTATAAAGATATGATAAAAATAGTGTTTTTCTTGGATGAACCGACGACCGTGACGCGGTTCGAGACATTGCAACCTCTCTTGCTACGGAATTTTGAGGGTCCTCCTCAAAATTCTGCCCCAGTTTGATGGGTGAATGCCTCTGGCGGTTGCTTGTGCGGCGATTGGCTGAACTTGCTTCAGAACTTTGAGGGTCCTCCTCAAAATTCTGCCCCAGTTTCCATTTGTAGGGGGAAATGAGATTTTTATTAAATTATGACCGAACCTATAGGGCTGCCTACGTATCCCCTCTTAAACGGGAATCAGGTCAGGCGTAGTTCAATTTACAACATTGAGGAAAGCATAAAGGGTTACACATAGTAGCGCTTGACTGCATCTGAGTTGATTGGTTTAGGCCAAATTTCTCCATCCATTTCTGCAATTATAAGTGCTCCTCCTGTCAGCACTCTATGAACCATGTACGGACCTTGCCAGTTGGGAGAAAATTTCCCTTTGGCTTCATCCTGATGTGGAAAGATTTTCTTTAACACCAGCTGCCCCGGTGTGAATCGTCTCTGCTTGACTTTCTTGTTGAAGGCTCTGGTCATCCTGTTCTGATATAATTGGCCATGACAGACTGCGTTCATTCTCTTTCCGTCTATGAGGGCTAGTTGTTCATAATGGCTCCTCACCCATTCCGCGTCGCTGAGCTCAGCTTCTTGTATGATTCTCAGAGATGGAATCTCAACTTTGGCAGGAATAACAGCTTCTGTACCATAAACCAACATATAAGGAGTTGCCCCGATTGATGTGCGGACTGTGGTGTGAGACCCCAACAAAGAAAATGGTAATTTCTCAGGCCATTGCTTATGCTTTTCTATCATTTTTCTCAGTATTTTCTTGATGTTTTTGTTGGCAGCCTCAACGGCTCCATTCATCTGAGGTTTGTATGCTGTAGAGTTCTTGTGTTTGATTTTGAATTTTCACACATGGCTTTTATCAAGTCACTATTGATATTAGATCCATTATCGGTGATGACTGATTCTGGAACTCCGAACCGAAAACAATGCGGTCCGGGTCGAAATCGACCATGACTTTCTTAGTAACTGCTTTGTAGGATGATGCTTCGACCCATTTGGTGAAATAATAAATGGAAACCAGAATGAACCTGTGTCCGTTAGAGGTGGCATGCTCGATTGGTCCAATAACGTCCATGGCCCATGCGGCGAATGGCCATGGTGAACTTGTTGCATTAAGCTCACTCGGAGGTACCTTTATCATATCCCCATGTATCTGACATCGGTGGAACTTTCAGACATACCGGATGCAGCCCGTCTCCATGTTCATCCAGAAATAACCGGCTCGAAGCATCTTCTTTGCCAAAACAAAACCGTTCATATGGGGGTTGCATGTCCCAACGTGAATTTCCTCTAGTAATTTTGATGCTTCCTTTGCGTCAACACACCTTAATAGCCCCAAATCGGGAGTCCTCCTATACATGATTCCTCTGTTGTGAAAGAAATTGTTGGATAATCTCTGAAGTGTGCGTTTCTGAGTGGTATTTGCAAGCTCTGGGTATTCTCTTCTTGCCAAGTACTCCTTGATATCATGAAACCAAGGATTTCCGTCTGCTTCTTCTTCAACATGGGCACAGTAAGCTGGCTGATTGGGGATTTTCACTGGAATAGGATCAATGAAATTCTTATCTGGATGCTGGATCATGGATGACAGAGTAGCCAAAGCATCAGCGAACTCATTCTGGATTCTGGGGACATGCCGAAATTCTACCTTTGTGAACCTCTTTCTCAACTCCTGAACATGATGTAGATATGGAAATATCTTGGAATTCTTGGTTGCCCATTCTCCTTGTACCTGGTGTATCAGTAAGTCTGAGTCACCAATCACTAACAACTCCTGGACGTTCATGTCGATGGCCATGTTGAGCCCTAAGATGTGGGCCTCATATTCAGCCATATTGTTGGTGCAGGGAAATCTGAGTTTTGCGGATACCAGATAATGCTGACCGGTTTCTGATATCAGGACTTCCCCAATACCAATCCCTTTGAAGTTTGCTGCTCCATCAAAGAACATCCTCCAACCGTCGTAGGATTCTGCAATGTCTTCTCCTACGAATGATACCTCTTCATCGGGAAAATACGTTTTCAAGGGTTCGTATTCTCCGTCCACAGGATTCTCAGCGAGATGGTCTGCTAGTGCCTGTCCTTTGACAGCCTTTTGAGTTATATAAATAATGTCGAACTCGCTTAACAGGATTTGCCATTTGGCTAGCTTGCCAGTAGGCATGGGCTTCTAAAAGATGTACTTTAGTGGATCCACCCTTGATATGAGGTATGTTGTGTAGGCACAGAAGTAGTGACTTAGCTTCTGGGCGACCCAAGTTAAAGCACAACAAGTGCGTTCCAATAAAGAATACCGGGCCTCATGTGGGGTGAACTTCTTACTGAGGTAGTAGATCACTTGCTCCTTTCTTCTTGTTTCGTCATGTTGCCCTAGAACGCAACCGAAAGCTTCATCCAGTACCGCAAGGTAGAGTAATAGAGGTCTACCTGGCTCAGGCGGTACCAAAACTGGCAGTTTTGACAAATACTCCTTGATTCTGTCAAAAGCCTTTTGACAATCCTCGGTCCACTTGGTTGTGGCATCCTTCTTTAGAATCTTGAAGATTGGTTCACAAATGACTGTAGATTGTGCTATGAATCGGGTGATGTAATTAAGTCTCCCCAGGAAACTCATAACATCCTTCTTGTTCTTTGGCGGTGGCAATTCCTGAATGGCTTTGACTTTGGATGGATCCAATTCTATTCCCCGGTGGCTTACAATGAACCCCTGTAACTTCCCAGCAGGAACCCCGAATGCACACTTCGTAGGGTTCAGTTTCAGATTGTATTTTCTTAACCTGTTGAAGAACTTCCTCAAATCTTCCATGTGATCAGCAACTTTCTTTGATTTGATAATGACATCGTCCACATACACCTCAATCTCTTTGTGAATCATGTCATGGAATATGGTGGTCATAGCCTTCATGTAGGTGGCCCCTGCATTCTTCAGGCCGAATGGCATCATCTTGTAACAGTATACTACCCATGGCATAATGAACGTCGTTTTCTCAGCATCTTCTTCATCCATCCAAATTTGATGATAACCAGCGAAGCAATCTACGAATGCATGTAACTCATGTTTGGCGCAGTTGTCAATCATAATGTGTATATTTGGTAAAGGGAAGTCATCCTTCGGACTGGCCCAGTTGAAATCCCGGTAGTCGACACAGATTCTGACCTTCCCGTCCTTCTTCGGCACAGGTACAATGTTAGCTAACCATGTCGGGTACTCAACTACCCGGAGAACTTTAGCGTTGATCTGCTTGGTAACTTCTTCTTTGATTTTCAAACTCATGTCGGGTTTGAACTTTTTGAGATTTTGCTTTACCGGTGGCAACATTGGATTGGTTGGCAGTTTGTGAGCCACAATAGATGTACTTAGACCAGTCATGTCATCATACGACCAGGCGAATATGTCCTTATATTCCCATAGAAACTCTGTATACTCTTTCTTTTCTGACGGTGACAAATGAATATTGATCTGTGTTTCCTTGATGTTCTCTGAATCCCCCAGATTGATAATTTCAGTCTCGTCCAGGTTGGACTTAGGTCTATTCTCAAAGTTCTCAATTACCTTGACAATCTCGTCGGGTATATCATCTTCTTCTGAATCAATGTCTGTTTTCTGCGTTGTCTCATTGCACGTCATAATCATCGGTTCATCAAGATAAGTAATAGTAATGTTGTATTGATAAAATAATGGGAGAAAACAATAGCAAATAAATATGAGATTTATAAGGAGATTGGAAATGCGTTGATAAAACAAATAATTGTTTTGAACATTGAAGATCTTATTGCAGGAATTGAAAATGCAAAAAGGAAAGAAATTCATTTAATAAACAGTAAATAATGCTTGTTTATTAGCCTTGCTACCCCGAGGCTCGGCGGGCTTTGGTCGTCCGGACAAACCAGTTCCTGAGATATGTTCCCTTGCTCACTGCCTGTATGGAAGGGCCTTCCTCCCCCTCCTCCTCGAGAACAACACAGCAATCCATGTCCACGTCGTCTAGAAACAAGTTCCTCACTGCCGCCAGTTCTTCCTCTTCGTCGGAACCATAGATGATATCAACCTGCTGGAAAGTCTGCTTCAAATGAGGTATTGGCTGCTCCAAGGGGTAATAGTGACCGCGCCATGAGGGCGACCAGTTCTTGAATTCTTCTCATGTATACTCATACCCCAGACCGAAAGTGGTACCATGTTTCTTGAGCTTGATAGGTTTGGGGATCCCCTGAAGGTTCTTGCCGAGTCCCTTGCCAGGCTCATACCCTCTCCAATTCATCATACTTGCAATCTTGCTATCCCACCATTTGTCCTTGTCCACAGCATTGACCCGCTCGATATGGTGGTAGGTTCCTCCACCCAGTTTTCTCTTTCCATCAATCACAGGGATAGTCTGGCTATTGTAAATAGGGTTGCTACCGTCGCCGTGGATGATCATCTCTTGGTGGTTCCACTCAAATTTTACTGCCTGACGTAGTATTGATGCTACGGCCCCAACAACATGGATCCAGGGTCGTCCTAACAGCAGATTGTAAGATGTCGGGATATCTATCACCTGAAAGTCTACCTCGAACCATGTGGGTCCCATCTGTAAGCATAGATTGATCTCTCCCATGGTATACCTTTGAGAACCATCGAAGGCTTTCACGTTGATCGCTCCGTCCTTTATCTCATGTAGTCCCTTACCCAACTTCTTGAGTGTTATCAGCGGACATATGTTAAGACTGGACCCTCCGTCGACAAGAATCCTGGTTATGAAATAATCTTCGCATTGCACGGTGATGTGCAAAGCCTTGTTGTGTCGATTAAGTTCTTCTCAGAATTTCAGCAGTTTCTGTTCCAGTGGTGACATGTTTTCATTTAGGACCTGAAAACCTTGGCCGTCAGTGGCCTCTACCCGTTCAACACTATTCTCTTGTCTAGTGCCGCTGGACTCTTCCATCTTACTTTTGCCTTTGTCTATTCCCCTAGGAGGACTAGGAGGAGGAGTAGGAGGAGGGCCCCTGGATATTGTGTGATAGACTGATGATGCCAGAATGCACGAACTAACCTTTGGGGAGGAGAATAATAAATAAAGGAAAAACAAAAAGGTAACGAAGTCAGTGAGGATTATAAAGAATATTGTGGTAATTTAAACACGTAATGCGAAAATGTAAAACACATCCTATGTTGGGGAGCCTCTTTGTGCCCGAGGTAGGCCTAGCGACAAATTAATTTTGAGAACTTGGAATGCTAAGTGCCTCATTTTATTGATGATAAAAACGACTCTAAATATGCAAAAAATAAAAGTCACTAATGGCCAATGGCCTTATTACATCAAAGGAGACAAAATAAAAGACACCCCTATCTACTTGGTCCTAGAAGGACCTTCCCCAGATTCGGCATTCTTGCTTCCTTCGATCAGCTTTCCCAACTCGCGAAGTCCCAACAGTAAGTAGGTCCTGGCTAGATATCCTCCTTCGGCTCATTCAGCTTTTTTGCAGTCCTCGATCCTCTTGATGAACTTTTCCTCCAGCTCTACTATACCTTGCTCCAAGTACCCTAGCCTCTTGTTGGAGCTGATAGCCATATCCTTCCATTCCTCAATCAGCTTTTTGCTGGACTCGTGTATCTGGTGATGATTATTCTCACATTCACGGAGCCTCTTGCGTAGATTGTTAAATTTAACTTGCGCTTCGGCCTTCTCATCTATGACCCGGTGACCCTGAGCGAATCCTGGCTCGAATTGGCCCTCCATATCTTCTTCTAACCAGCTTAGATAGAAAGGAGTACAACCGGCATGATACCTGTCTGGCTCGATGGTGTCTTTCTCAAGTACAATCTTGCAGTGCCACAAATGCTGGGCTTGGCACTTGTGAGGGCTGTCGTCATCCTGGAAGTCTGCTCGAAGATGTCTCATCTTCTCAACCCTGGGTATAACCTGCCTCCTCCCTGCTTGACTCATAACTCGGAGAGGGACGTAAGGGCACGTTCCCCTCAGACCAATCAATATCAGAAATGAAGCGTCTCGGGATCGGATGATAAATTTGTCTGTTGGGAACCATTCAAACATCCACTAAATCTGGTCCTCGGTCAAATTCCCCAGTAACTCAACCCATCCCTCAGCATTTTCCTGCTGAGCGAACATGTCTGGAATATAGTTCATTCGCTTTGGGTGGTGGAAAGCGATATGGTCATCCCAGATTCTTCGATGGATGTCTTGTCTGTAGTCACCCCTTTGCAGATGTTCAGTGAGCCAAAGTTGAAGTAATAAGTTGCAACCTTCGAAATGCTTTGCTCCCCGTTGACACATTTCTAAGGCTCGGTATATGTCTGCAATGATCATAGGCACAATGCTGAAGTCCTGTCCGTTGATCCCTTCCATTAAAGTCTTAGTGACCATGGCCAACCTAGTGTGGATCCTCTCCTTCTTTGTCGGGAACACCATTAAACCCAAAAAACAGACCATGAAAGCAAACACTCAGCGATAGATGTGCCCTAGAGAAGTGAGGGTGAACTCGTCCTGATAGGTGCGATATGATTTGTTATGACCGAACCTTTCGTACAAGTAATCAAAAGGGATGTATGAATCCTTTAAACATACCAAGTCCAGGTTTTTCTTCAGATCCAACATTTTGAGAAAACCCCAGTGCAACCCTGGAGATTCCCAAGCCAAACCGGCCAAACCTCATATTTCTTCCAGCAGCGGTGTCAATTCATTATTATTGAAGCGGAATACCGACTGATCGCAATCCCAGAATAAGGTAGCAGCCTCTATCATCGTTTTGTTAGGCTGAATATCCAAAAGAGAGGGCAGGTTGCCCAAGTGTTTCTTGACGAGTGTTTTGTCGCTGGAGTGAAGATCATCCCACCAGTTTAACAATTTGGGGTGGATATTGGTGACCATGTCGAATCTGGTGGTTTCGTGCTTCATTTTCTGCAAAACGAACATGGTTAGGCCCTTACCCCCACCGGGCTCGACTATTTAACATCAATAATTAGCAAAGAGCATTTAGTTCCCCAAATAAATGCACAGAACAGGAAGGCGTCCGTTTGGGTTCCAAGGAAACCCAATGGACTTTGGACAAGGCTATCTTAAAGGCTATTGTGCGGACAACACATTAGTCTGGCTAGGTTTGACCATGATGCATGCAACATTACAATAGAGTAAGGTTTCTATGGGGTTTTAGACCGGCACCCTTGAGCGTACAACTCAAGGGGGAAGGCACAGAACTGTCAACTGCACCGCTGATCGACTAGTTTTACCGCAAATACGCCTTTCCGAATTTAGGGGGTAGTAATATTGGAATAGCGCAACCACTCATTGTAAGCGTTGATATAGGTTTTTTGTTTGGCACGAGTGGAATATGAATGCGGAGCATGATATGCAATAAATAGTATTTAAACAAATAGGCATGTATTTTCACGTTGAGGAAAGCGGTAAAGAAAGAAAATACAACAGTTACAATGGAAAGCTATTACAAAGAAAACATGAAGATATGTCTGTTTCGTTTAGGCAAAATAAATACCTTGCGAAATTAAACAGTTAATAGCATATAGCGGGGAATGGGAAAAGGTGCAAGCATTTAACAAAATTAAATGTCCAAATTCACAAAGCAACTTGTAATGGTAAAAGCCTAGGGAATTTCCCCAGCAAAGTTGCCATGTTGTCGCGCCCCCCTTTTTCCTCGCACGGGTTAGGTACGCGGAGATCGGGCTTCATGACATTCTAGACAACTCCTTAAAGGAAAAGGTTTAAGGAAGAGTCGCCACCTAACGATTTTATGGTGCGTTAGGGAACCTAGAATAACTAACTCATAAACTAGTTTGCATTACCAGAGATTGGGTAAGGGCTCGAAGTTATCCTAAGGGGAAGGTGTTAGGAACCTCTCAAGATCCACAACTGTGGGTCCCAGTCAAGTAATTTTGTGAATTTGGACGGTAAACAAATAGCAAACAAGGCACATGTAAGAGGGGATTTCAAACAAGTATAAAATCTTTATTAAAAGTTTTGGAAAACATTAGGGTAAAGCACTTGAGAGAATCATCCTAGGTTTGAAGTAATACGGATCACATCAATGCAATACACGGTATGTCACTCCTCGAAGAGGGGCTACACGTGGTATTAGCGCACCGGTCATCATATCCATATTTTATCCTTCCCCATCTCGCTAAGGTATTTAAAACGCGTGTGTTGCTCGCGGTGCTTATTGCGTGCTGTTTACCCGTCCCGTTCTATAAGTCCCGGAGGGTGTTTAGGACTACTAATCCTATAAGGGGAGTACTAGGCTGACCCTCAGGTTTAAAGAAAGGATAAAATTCTAAACGACAAGTAAGAAACAGTTAGGACATACACATAAGGGGTGCACATAAACAAATACATGGCTCATATATTCCTCCACAAATTAGACACGTAAATAGCACGCCTCAAACACAAAGAAGTCTCAGATTTCATAACCTAAGGCAGAATTTCTAGGTGTGAATACAGTAACAGGACAGTCTCATTTTTAGAAGAGGTGTACAACCAGTTTAGACCATTATAGCTAGCAAGCAGTGTACAGAAATAGTTTCTGGTTTTAATAAATATTGGTGCCTAAGGTTTTCCTAGGCGTCTGAAATTTTCTAATTGTCGTTTTAGGAAATAGATAGAGTGCACCTCTTTTAGACTTAGTGCTAGTGAACAGGTGATTATGTGATCATGCATGGATGCAAGTCCTATAGGCATGATATCTAAAATGCAGGCAGGATATCGAGTATGCAACCAGATCTGGTTTTAGATGCAGAAAACATTTTCAATCATTGAAATCTATTTTTAAACGAGGTTACTTATTACACAGATGGTACAAGGGAATGGTTTCACTAAATTATCGAACCTAGCGCATGATTTCTAAGTGTTCTTTGCAGTACAGTTAACACAGGAGTCTGAATATATGCTGAAAACAAATTCCTAAAGTCACATGATATCTAATGCAAGTTCTGATAAGTACTTGTTATTATGAACTTAAAAAGTATTTCTAGATGTGAGGCATGAATATGCAAAAGTAATATTATTATTAACAACCATTTCATCTAGTTATCTAACTACGAACATGATCTCTAAGTGGGAAGCAATTATAAAATCCTTTTACGGGTATTTTAGCATGATTTTCTAAGTGAGTATGCATGTGATGAGATGCAGACATAAATATACCTAAGAACATGATTTCTAATGCATGGTGGATATGTCCTAAGCAGGATTTCTATTGCACACAGAGGTAAAGTAAATCCTAAGCATGTTTTCTACCCAGAATTATACGAAACATGCATAATCTCACCCATTTTCACTATCCAGCCCCAGAGTTGTTTTTACACTTAATTATTACAGACCATTGTTGCACAAAATACACACATGAATAAGAAAATTAAGAAGTTACACTATAGGGAGCCTAACAGTAGGCCCAAGTACCAGATCCAACATGCCATATGCCAAGACCTCTTGTAACCCAGGTGTGTCGGAGTTCCTAAGGATCTCAGGGGATCCCAGGCAGTGCTCACACCCAAGTTCCCTAGCCAGGAATGAGTAAGTGCAGTGTGGAATGCCAGCCTTGTGTGTCAGAGTTCAATGGGTACTCAGGGGTCCCCAAGGCAGTGCTCACACGAAGGGGGCTAAACCAAAAGTCTAAGAGTAGTGATAGGTGCTTGCAACTTAAGAGTTGAGTTCTTTAAAAAGTAGTTTTGGAAACAATAGTTTTGAAAATAACTTCAGAGGACAATGAAGAGCTTTATATAAAAACAGTTTACGAAAAAAGCCAAGCAAACACAATTCTACAGATAGAAAGTTCAAGAAAGAACAAACACAAACAAGGATAGGGAATTGGGGACAATTAAGCCAGCAGTAGAACAAAGTTACAGGTTCAAATAATTATCACATAGTTGTCACAAAGCATCACATATTAGCAGAGTTATATATTAGGTATGGAGTCAGAATTATACTGTATTTAGGTATCAGGTGGGGGAACACAGGTTGGTGACATGAGAAGCTAAGTAAAGGATGAGAACAAACAAGGAATAGTAATCATGTTGTGACAAGAAAAGATAATCACATAGATAAACAGACATGCTGACTCCATAGGAGTCAAACAAGGTTATAGTAGAGCATGTTAGGTAGAGTAAGAGACATATTACACTAAAAGGGAGGGGAAATCATAGAAGCATGCTAATTACGTGGTAGGCAGTAGAACCACAAGATAAAGCACAAAAGGAACAATAAGTAGATTAACATGAACTGACACATATTGTGTGGAGACACTGTAAAATTAAATTAGAAACATACCAGTTGGGGGAATATAACAGCAAAGTTCAAAGAGAACAGAGCAGCAAACAGTAGTATGCAGAGGCAAGTGGGAACAACAAGGATTACTCAGTCTTGGCTTTAGGCCGACTGAGTAGTCAATAAATGATGTGAAGAGCAAGAGAAGATATGTTTGAAAGCGAAGAAGACCCAGAACAATGTTAATATTCTGAGTTTCGAGTATGCAGTGTACTAATTGTGTTTGTGTGTGATATCAGTGTTCTCAATATGTCAGTGTGTTGTGCAATGAGAGAAGACATAGTATATATAGTGTTGAAAACAAGCGAGGAAAATAAAGCAAGAGTGCATAATTATGGAAATAGTAACCAATTAGTATCAATTAAGGCACTGGACTCCCTTAATTAGGGAGCTAAGTTCAAACGGTGCAATCATGGCTAAATAAGGAAAAGGGATTGATTATAAGACTGATTTTATTATATTAGGGAAATGAAATCATGTAGCATTTAATAAGATCCCAATACATAGTACATAATTAAGGGAAGTCAAACTAATAATATATTCATAAAGCAACGTATGGTATTGATTCTGAAAATCAGTCGAGGAAATCTCGAATGGAATCACAATTACAGGGAACCTAGTATAATCAAGGAAAGTATCACCTAAGTAAGGGAATATTTTGAAAATCAGTACAGAATATACAAAATCACAGGTTCGACGAAAATATCATAGCTAAGCAAAGAGATACACAGAGTCAATAGTGATTATCGGGCAAACATTTATCAACCAGTATAAATTTGACAATTAATAGCACAAAAATAGGGAACCCTAAGCAGGGAATCACATAACAATAAGACTAAATCCCTAGCGACAAGAATCAGAGAGTACATGAATGGCTTCACAGGGAAACAAGCACACATAATCGAACAGGCTAAAAGAAATAGGGCTTTTAGCATAATAGCTCAGAGAGCCATAAAACATAAAAGAATCATACCACGAACAGTATAAGTCACTAAAATCAGGAGTAAAAACCATTTTTGAAAGGGGTTAAGAAAACCCTAATTTTGAAATAGTATGAATCGTTAAAAGATGGGGTTTTCAGATAAAAGAAACGTAGAAAAGCTTCGTAATACCGTAGATCTAGAGTAAATCTTAAAATAAGTTGAAGAACCATAGTATTAGGGTTTCGTGGAACCTAGAGAAAAGAAAAACCTCAAAGGTGGCACCGGCTTAAGCCGGAGTAGGTCATTACTCAGACGGCCAGGAAGGTCGGAAAGGTGGCATGGGACCATGGGAGATGAGTTGGACCGCTCCAGATTCGCCTGAGAGCCCTAGAGTATCATTGGACCGGTGCAAAGTGGGTAGGTAGCCAAGAGGTGATGAAGGACCATAGTTTCCGATGAGAAAACCAGCCGGAGAAGTTGAACAGAGCCCATCGGAGGAGAGAAGTCAAGGAAACTTCTCGAAGGAGCCAGAGATTCATAGAGAGATAGAGAGAGATAGAGAGATAGAGAGAGAGTGAATCGTGAAGAATGAGGGGTCGGTTGGGGTAGTATCAGGAGTTAATTATGGTAATGAATCATCTGGGCTGTTGATTCAAATTGATCAACAGCTCAGATCAATCACAGGGTTGGACCGAGTATAAATTAGGATTTGGGCTGAGTAGAAGTTAGGATTTTGGGTTGGGTAGGAGTTAAAATCTGATGGGTTGGGGTTTGAATGTGGCTAGGATTTAAATAGGAATAGGCTAGATGTTAAATACCCAATTTGAATAGGATAATTAATTAATTAAAATAGCTAATAATTGTAAAAAGTGAAATTAAAACCAAATAAATGAAATTAGGATAATTAACTATTATAAAGATATAAAAATGATTAGTTATTTATTTAAAAATGGTATAAATGCGTATTTGTGATATTATTGCAAAAATTGCTGAAATTAACTAAATAGTACAAATATTGGCTAATTTGTGAAATAATTAAATCCTAAGAGAATGAAAATAGGATATGAATAACATATTGAGCGAGAAAATGATTTGAAATTATTTATAACATCGTTTATGAATAATTATGGAACAAAAAAAAAATAAACAGGAAAATAATTTGATAAAAATACGGAAAATCATGAAAAAATATCGATTACTGTAGAGAGTGATTTTGAAGGTATATATGCAAATTGAAAATAGTCTGGGAAAAATTGGGTATCAACATGAGGCAGGTAACTAAGATGAAATATTTTTACTCATATATATATTGTTGGTATTACTGTGTTCAAAAATCAGAAAATCAGAGAATCAATCAAACGTCAGTTCAATAAACAAATCGTAAAATAATTTTGAGCCCACTGAATTCACAGTGTGTCCTTAAGGAATTTAATCCCCTCACTATTGCCCAAGGTTTTTGATTAATTCCTCCCAGGATAGAATGAAATAACTATTCTGTGATAGCGGCACTACAAATCACAGAACTTCAGCGAACTCAACAAGTGGAGTAAATCATACTTGACACTTATATTTATTTGGAAAATAATACAACAATGTAGAAAAGAGGGGAGATAATTTCAGATTTTTCATGTATGAAAAATGAGGTCAAGCCTCTAAATTTATAGACAATGAAATGTGAGATGAAGAGGTGCAATCCAAGAGGCGCCTCTTCCATTTTCCATTCACACCCCTTAATAAAAACGCAACAATCCCCCACATGAATGGCCAATGGACATATGTGGAAATACATGCATGAAAATACTGTGTGATTCACAATTAAGGATTAATCGCATCTGGATAAGTAGGTTTCCCTTTGAACTTTCCGTAGTGAACTTATGTCAGATATACTTGGTCAATCGGTAGATTTGATATCTTTGAACCGTCTAACTTTGGTGTATACCTAGACAACCATAAGTTACATAATCAACCCTTAACTGTCTTTGGTTCTCATTGTTGTGTTCGTTTCATCCATGAACACCGCCTGATTTCATATGTGCATAGAGAATTGTCCTTACAGAACTCTCCTTGAAGCGACTAATACTTCACACTTACATAGGTGATTCCTAAACGTATTATCCCGCAGATACACAATTTTATATACCCGTTATCAAACTTAGAAACCATTAAAAAGCCTTAATGATTTATACTTGGCACTGAACATTGTCTCATCACGAGAATGGACCCAAAAAAAAAAATTATTTGACAATGTTGAACCTCCATTAATGACTTTGTTTGATCTCCTTGAACCTAGATCTTGGGATCTCCAGTCTTCTAGGTAGAGTTACCGCCACAATGACTTGTCCTCGGCCATAGTCTCATTCCCCTCGATGATCTTTCAACTACCTCTCTAGTTAGGCATTTTGTAAGTGGATCCGACACATTATCGCTTGAATTCACATAGTCAATTATGATAATTTTCCTAGAGAGTAGTTGTCCAACGGTTTTATACATTTGTTGTATATGACGAGATTTTCCGTTATACATAATGCTCCTAGCCCTTCCTATTGTTGATTGACTATCGCAATATATGCAAATATGTGGCAACAATTTTGGGCCAAATTAAAATATTTTTTAAGAAATTTCGGAGCCATTCTATTCTTCACCGGCCTTATCTAAGGCTATAAAATCAGCCTTCATTATAGAGCGGGCAATACCCGTTTATTTGGATAATTTCCAAGACACCGCTCCTCCACCGTATGTGAAAATATATCCACTTATGGATTTAAAACAGTCTAACCTGTGATCTAAGTTGCATCACTGTATTCCTCCATTACTGTGGGATACTTATTGTAGTACAAAGCATAATTTTGAGTACATTTCAAGACTCGTTTCACTGTCATGAAAGCTCAATGCGAACTTCCTTATGTCGTAGACAAATACGTCTCGACTTTAAATTGCATATCAGATTATTGACTACACTTAATGTAGCAATAGTATACTATAACAACATCTGGAATGATTTGCATCAATTGTGGCCACAACCTTTAAATATAAAATACATTTCGCAATCACTCCGCCATTTTCAAGCAATCGTATGATATTTATGCATATTATAGCACTTTCATTCATGAAACAAATCCAACTTGCAATGGAATAAGGTCATGTTTATCGGTTGGTTCACCTCATTATAGACCAGTGTATTAATACATTTGTTCATGAACGTTATATTTATACAAAATATATAAACGCACTTTTCATGAAAAGTCAAAGACTTCCAGGTGACACCCTTTCATAAAAGAGCTAAACATTATAAATGTTCAACAAAGAACAAATCATTTCTGGAAAAGCATGTAAACAACTTTTGAATTTTTAGTTTCATCACCAGTCATCACTAAGACTGAACAAGTAATGAATTCACCGACTACCGCATCAATATCCCTAAGGATTTGTAGGGTTCGAAGAATCATATCATTTGATTCTTCTAGATATATATACATCCCGTTTAGCATTAGCTTTTGTTATGCATAAGCTAAATGCTCTCACATTTCACATGTTTCATGTGCCTTTTCTATCAACATATAATCCCTATACAAACAAACAACGACTACATAATTTAGAGTAATCTTAATGTAAATACACTAGTTTGAAACCATTTTCTAGTCAAATTTCGCATGACATTGTTTGAGTGTTTGTTTTAGTTCGTAAATTACTTAACAAGTCGACACACCTTCTTTCTTTTCCAGGAACTACGAACCCTTCAGGTTGTTCCATATAAATTTCTTCCTCCAAATCCTTATTTAAGAAGGCTGTCTTTTACATCCATCTTATGGATTTCTAGGCCACACACGGTGGCTAACGTTATTACCATCCTAATAGATGTAATTCTTGTTACAGATGAATATGTGTCAAAGTAATCAAGACCTTCTCATTGTCTTAATCCTTTGGCAATCAATCTTGCCTTATATTTATCAATAGCAGCATCAGCTTTCATTTTCCTTCTGAAAATCCACTTAGAACCCAAAGGTTTATTTCCTGGAGGAAGATCAACCAATTTCCAAGTATGATTACTTAATATGGGTTCTATCTCACTATTGACTACATATTTCTAACATTATGCTTTCGAGCAAGACAATGCTTCTTTAAATGTTTGAGGCTCACTTTCCAACAAGAATGTCATAAAATCTGGTCCAAAGGAAGTAGTTGTCTTTTGATGTTTACTACGTTTTGGATTGTTGGATCAAGAAGCTGAATGGTTTTGAAGATTGACAAAGGAACTTAGAGTTGAACCAGGTTCATCACTGGAGACATAGACACATGCAGAGTTAAGAGCACGTGAGGTGCACAAGCAGGAGATAAACAAAATTTGTGATCTAAACAGATATATCCTGATCGAAAAGGTTGCAAATTGATAAGGAGATGGACTCCTTATTCAGTAAGAACAGAATCAAGATAAGAAAGGATTTAGAGAGTTGAGATCAACTAGAACTCTTCCACCAAGGAAGAGTAGCATTTGAATTCTAGTGTATCTCTTTGTCTACTAAATCCTATATATTGTTCAATGTTCTTATTGTACAGGTACGCACAAACACAGAAGCAAAACAAGAATTGAGAGCAAAATTACCAAAGCAATTTTGCAAGCAGTTCATGTGAGAATTGAGTGTGCGACTTTGAAGCTACTTGAACCAGCTAGAAGAACCAGTTCCATCTGTTGTCTTTTAGTCTAGTTTATTCGTAGTAGGTGATTATAAATTGTACCTTTCAGCTTTATCTAGAAGCAATTGTAATAGGTACTGAGTGTTCAAGTTAGAGTTAACTTGAAGTATGTCGCAAATAGCTAGAGGCTAGTTTGCCACAAAGGGTTAGAGTTAATCCTTAGGTTTACAAAAGAGTTTATTTTGTAAATGTTGTTTGGCTCATTGATTTAGTGAAGAGTTTGGGAAAATCCTACTGGGAAGTAGGTCGTGGTCTTTTCACCTTTTGAACCAGGTGTTTTTCACGTAAAATTGATGTGTTCTTTAAATTCTGCAATCATTATTCCGCAAAGTGTAGAAATTGGAACACATAGAAGCACTTGATCCTTCTATAACTAGTGCACGCGAAAATTGGACACCATACAAATCACCCCCCTCCCGCCTCTTGTGTGGTATTGACATATAGAACATCATGAATTCACCTTATTAGGTGTACTTTCCTTTTCTTCTTCCCGAGTTCGCTTAGATATTTCACTAAACAACTCACATATCTTTTTATACAGATAAATATTCTGAAAGAATTCAGCATTCTCTGATTCAATTACCGTATTAATATGAATGTCGAGATTTTCTCATTTATGAACCAGAAAATAATATGCCTTGCTAATTATTGCATATCCTATGAAACCGCAATCAATAGTTTCCTGTCCGATCTTTACCCTTTTGGGTTTAGGAACTTGCATTTTAGCTAAGTACCCCCATACTTTATAATATTTAATTTGGGCTTCCTTTCATTCCATTTTTTATATGGAATGGATTGCGTCTTGCTATGGGGAACTCGATTGAGTATACAGTTATCTGAAAGAATAACTTTCTCCCCACGAGTCCTGGGGTAAATCACAACTTGTCAACAAGGCATTCATCATCTCCTTTAACGTTCTATTCTTTCTTTCTGCAATTCCATTAGAGTGCGGTGACTAAGGGCCTGTCGTTTGATGAATAATACCATATTCCAAACATATTTCTTCAAAAGGAGATTCACATTCACCGCCCCTTTTGCTTTGTAGAGCCAACCACAAGAATTGTTATTTGTGTCACGACAGAGCCAGAATTAATAAATGGTGAAGTTCTTAATCTTCACACCAATCTGACACATACAGAATTAATAAACGGTGAAGTTTTTAATCTTCAAACCGAGTAATTTGTGACACAATCAAGTTTAATAGACAATGAAGTTTTTAATCTTCAAACCAAATAATAAATAAGAGTAGAAAATCACTAAGATTTTAATCTCCAAAACGAGTGTAAAGTCACTTAGACTTTAATTTCCAACAAATGAGTAGAAAGTCACGAAGATTTTAATCTCAACAAACGAATAAAAAATCACGCAGAATTTAACTCGAAGTAGGAGTAGAAAATCATAAAGAATTTAGTCTCCAAAACAAGAGTAGAAAATCACGAGGATTTTATCTCCTCAAATGGTTTTCCAACTAAACCATTATAATACTTAAACAATTTGATCTCTTACTCTAATCAAACAAGTATATGTACATGTGTACATATCATATTCATGATCACAAAAATACTTTCGAGTACTAGTGTAAGCCTAATTCAAGTCTTACTTCCTTGAAGGAGAACTTGTCCAAAGGACACCTGACTTTTCCCACAAATTTACCAATTCCTCCATTATATGAACCGATATTTACTATTTGTAAACAAAATAATTGTTCTCAAGAAATAATTATGGCACTAATTCAAAGAAGTCACCGTTGGCAATTCATGAAGGGACTATGTTTTTTTGTAAAATGTTGTTTTCTGTTCTCTTTTCCTCATTCTCACTACTAGAAATTGGAGCTATTGCAACCCTTCAAACACCGTTGCCATAGATAGGTTAACCGTCCCTATAGTGCTATTGGAACGGATGTCGACTCGTTCCGGGATTCAGTGTTACAATAGCTCTATTGGAACGGTTATTTGCAACGGTTCATAAACCGTTTTAATAGATAAGACTATTGTAACGGTTTGGACATATAGCATTGTTCTATCTACCGGAACGGTTTTATTTCTGTTGGGGCGGTTATAAACCGCCCTGGTAAAATAATACAGCTAATTTTTTTAAGTCTGTTGCAACGGTTTTCATGATATATGGCAACGATTTTTGTGATTTTTTGGAACAACTATCAATGCTCTGTTGCAACGGACATTGTAACATATTGGTGCTCTATAGTAGGAGCTGCTCTTATTATTTGCTAGGCCTATTGGAACAGTTATATTCCCTATTGCAACAAATTATAATTTTTGATATTTATGGAAGCAAAATGAGAAATATTTTCCTATTGTATGAAATTGTTTACACCATATCCAACTAGCATTATCCATGTACGAAAATAAAATATGGATACATTGTTTGGTCAAACAATTCAAAAGTCGTCAAAATAGATAAGTTTGGGTACAAAAAGTTCTAAACTAAATTAAAAATCCTTAAACATAATAATAAAGTCTAACAACAATCAACAACACTCAAGTAAGGTCTTCGTCACTGCTTTCATCCGCAATCGCTCCACCTACAAAAGCCAAAATGGAATAATTAAATAAATTTTTTAGGATAGTTGAATCACAAAGTAATTGAATGACCAATTTGATAATAACTCAAAAATTTTCAAACTCTCTAAATTCTTATATTTTTCGGCAGAGTTTCCTTTGTAAATATGACTATCCCAAAAATTTTAACCTGCTCAAAACATCATTTGTAAATACAACTATGTAGAACTAAGATCCATCCATACATCAA
>ML259299.1:15752-33767 GCA_005239495.1 Nicotiana undulata | reverse complement strand
ACTCGATCAAATACAGTATCGAGTGCCAGTCGTGCCTCCCCTAGTTTGGGGGCGTGACACTAAACCTTCAAATTTTCAACTTTCGCCAATTAGTGTCGAAACCTTCTAGAAATACCCAAATGCAAAATCCGGGCATACGCCCGAGTCCAAAATCACCATCCAAACCTAATAGAATCATCAAAACTCCAAACAAAGGTCCAATACTAAAAAGTCAAACTTGGTAAATTATTCAAACTTAAAGCTTCAAACATTGAAGTTCATTCTTCCAAACTAATTCTGAAACACCTGAAAACCAAAAGCGACGATACACACAAGTCATAATACATCATACAAAGCTAATCGAGGCTCCAAGTAGCTAAACGGAATGCTCAAAATGACCGGTCGGGTCGTTACATTCTCCCCCACTTAAACATATGTTCGTCCTTGAACGTGCCAAGTGTCGTCCCAAAGCCATCAAATAATTGTGTAACCTTACCATGCACATACCCGGGGGTGATCCCACGTCACCCTAATCCATATCAGCCTAACGACACAACCTAACTGAAGATTCTTAATTCAACCTTAGCCCATAAATCTTGGAACACATTTTCCAACATCCAAAATTCCTTACAAGACCCGAATCTTGTACCTACACAATTTATAAGTCTGAACAAGCTATATCAAGTCATATCCATAACCCAAGATGTAATCATATGATATACCACATATTTTAGATGCTCCCAGCAATAACTTTTGACTACAATAGCTGCTCAAAACACACTTAGTACCGGTAACAAACCTCTTATCAAAACAAACCTCGCTCTATAACCTTCGTACACTGCCGATGATGAAAGAAACACGCAGAAACTCATAACCAATCATCAGATCAACAAGTCACAGAGCCCTTTCTCGTCCAAAAAGAACCAAAGCTAAATCCTAAGATGACTTCTGATATTCTTACCCTATACATAATATAATCAAATTTGATAGCAATCACTCCAGGCTCAAAGACTCCATCTTATCAAATACAAGCTACTTTACTGACACGCCATACCAATACTACCTAGAATCACAAATTGTGCAATCTGTGCACCAATAAGCAAAAATTTAAATGCACCCGAAAATAGAAAATGACTCTAATGAGAGATCGTCATGCAAGCTCAACAAATACCACCACAACGCAAAGTATCATATCATATCATAACCCAGCTGCAATACGTGGGCTATCCAAACACTGATCTATATGAAATACCCCGAGCCCCCAATGCTCAAGATCAACAACCATAAGCAATTTGACACCAAGTATACAAGGGCATGACCATAACCATGGATACGCAAACAACACAATATACAATAGTCTGGAAAGACCATAACCAAGGTGCAATAACCCATTCCACACCCCAAATCACTATCTCGCTTGAATTCCGCTACAAGGCCCGAACAGAACTACATTATATGTGCACATAACCCACAAATCACAAATCCTTGTAGCATAAAAGAGGAATGCATAGAACATTTTGGAACATGAAACATTCTCACTCTAACCAAATGATACACCCCTCAACACTAACCGTGCTGAGTCAACAAATCTGACCCGGTGTGGAATACACCTCCTGTTGGGCCTACCGATAGGCCCCCAAATCAATTACTGTCATCCCCAATTGGAAAATAGCCCTAAAAAATCCACAATGATCTAACCATCGAACGTACCATCATCTAGCTAACTTTGGCCACTTCTTCACAGTTTGCAACCCCGAAATAATTTGCTTCTGAGAACTCCGAGTCTCTGAATCCATAGAACACATGAATAACCATAGTCGATCCAAACTTCACCACTTGAATAAATAACACATCTCTCATACACAATCATCCCCACGAGAAGTACTTCTGAAATTCTTCCATGCCACATAGCAAACAAAGTGAACATCAGTGGTCGATCAATCAGGCGAGTACCGCAATACCAATGAAGCATCTGTAAGTCAAAACACAGTGCATTTTCTGAAATGTGCACCCTCCCCAAGAGACACCAAGTAGTTATAGCATTCATCGAAACATCATAAATCGTCCATGCCGTCTACGAGTTATAACCTCCCCTTCAAAACTGGACTGTGACCTAGCACAAGCACATCTCAATCCCACAAAACACACACATCTATCATGCCATCATGTGAAAAGCACGGGAATCTCTTTAACAACTCTGTCTCACAAGCAAAATACATACCCGATTAGTCAGAAACCTTCCATTTGATCCCATCCAGGAGATAATTATAACACGCAACATACCCCTCATACCTGTAGACAATATCCATCTCAAATTGTGACTGAAATTATCGAGAACACTTAATAGCCCATTTGCACATAACCAATCTATCATAACTAAATCTCTCTAGCTCAACCAAGCCAAGCAGGTCGTCAAACCATCCAATGCAGATCCCAGATCTGGCCATATACAAATCTAAAAAAATTCTCAATTGCTACATATAAATCTTGAATCCATTAGATCCTTCTCGAGGGTCATCTACTCTGCTCAAATCTCAACTGCACCACCCAAACGGGCCGAACAACATGTGCCCCATCAGCACGATAACACCCAAATAAATAATCCACACCTCTAATTTGGGACTTGCATGCAAAATTTGACGTCCTTCCAGGTTGATTTGTTATGTTTCCACATGCGTTGTGGAAGTTGGAAGATTTAAAAGTTCATAAGTTCGATTCGTGATGTGATTCATAGTTTTGATGTTATTTGATGTGATTTGAGACCTTGAGCAGGTCCGTATTAGGTTATGGAACTTACAGGTATGCTTGGATGAGGTCTCGGGGCACCAATTGTGTTTCAGACGAGTTTCAGTTGATTTTATTGCTTGAGATAAGGTTCACTTCTGGTGTATCCACATATGCGGAGATTTGATCAGAGATGTGGAGCCACTTCTACGAGGTTCTTGGTCATTTCTGCAATGTTGGGGTAGGCCCTGTTGAGTCTCTTCTGCGACTAGAGGACCACAAGTGCGAGGACACACCCACGGAATGTTGTTCGCAGATGCGCGTTGGAGGCTCTAGGCGATGTCTGCTTCTGCGGAGTTTAATATGCTTCTACGCAATCATAGATGCATAACTATGGTCATAGAATCGCAAGTGCGGTCCTTATGTTGGAAAGTGGAGACCACAGATGTGGATAATTGTCTCGCACCAACAAAAGCACAGGTGCGCGTGTATGTCCGCAAATGCGGAAGTTTTGGACAGAATCATATAACTCGGGGGTTTGGCCATTTTCTTCATATTTTGAGTTGTAAACCTCGGGTTTGGGAGATTTTCGTGGGGTTTTAAAGCAAATCATTGGGGTAAGTGTTCTTCACCCGAAATTTATAATATTCCAGGATTCGATCTTTATTTTTATCATATAATTAGCGTTTTGAGTTGAGGAAAATGAGAATTTTTGTAGAAATGTTTCAAAATGTAAAATGATGATTTGAGGGTTGAATTGATGTCGGAAATTTATAATTTCTGTATGGTTGAACTCGTATCAGAATGGGTGTGTGAGTTTTGTAAATTTTGTCGGGTTCCGAGGTACGAGTTTGGGGGTTTGTTTTTGTGTTGACTTTCTAGTTTTAATTAAAGATCGAAGTAGCTTTAATATCAACAAAAACAATTCTATGAGTTTTATTTATGGATTGAAGTTATTTTGGCTATATTTGAGCCGACCGGAGGTTGTATCACTTGGGAGGGCCATTTTAGAGTATCGTTCTTGCTTATTTGAGGTAAGTATCTTGTCTAACTTTGTGTGGGGGAACTACCCTTTAGGATTTGAGTCTTTGGTGCTAATTATGTCATGTGAAGTCTGTTTACCTGAGGTGACGAGTACGTGCTCGGGCTTTTTTGTGGAAAGTTGACCTTTTAGGTCTCTTAGGTTCTTATGTTCATTAGATGTGAAGTTATTTTGTTATGTTAGGTTCCCCATTTACTAGTTTCACCTCTACGTGTCTTAATTGAAATTAATTGCTTCATGTTCCACCTTTATTGCCTATTTGACTCTTGAGTTCCTTAACTGAAGTTGTTTCCTCTTCGATTTCCATGATATCCTTTCCTAATATCTTAACCTTAACTAAAATTACTATTATTTCTTTTGTAATTGTCTATCCGTAATTGAGATTATGATTACCTTCTCTGTTGCTTATCCTTAATTGAATTTGTTGTATCTCTTTCGTAATTTCTCAATTCTAAATGAAGTTTAGTTACCCTTTAGCGTAGTTGCCTCATCCTTATTTGGAATTATTGACTCATGTTATCTCCCTCATTGTCGAATTGTACTTTTGGTGGAATCATTGTTACATATTATTTCTCCCTTGTTGAGCTATTCTTATTAAGACTAGTATTCTCCATTGTGTTTATTCTTTGTGAGCTCATTTTACCACTTCTTTGTCATCCAAAGCTCTTGAGTTGATTTACTTGTCATATCCTCGTGCAATTGTTGTTTTTGTTGTTGTTGTTGTTATTGTACTTAGTTTGTTGATCTGAGGGCTATGCACAGTTGTGGTATTGACACTGTTTGGATGAAATGTTATGGAATATAGGCACATGTTGTGAAAGTTGTTCTATTGTGATGTTGTGTTTTTGGCACGTGATATTGTTGGGAGGTTTGATCGGGTGTTTTCACAAGGTTTGTGTCGTGCTATTGCTACTATTAATATTTGCACATACGACGTGAAAAGGCGGGCCATATATGTGAAGTTGCGCATGTGACGAGACGAGGTGGGAATATTATTAAGTGTTTCTTGCGAGATAAGGAGGGCATTTACTTTTCATTGTGCACGTTGCAAGATAAGATGGGCTATGTCGGGGATTGATTTGTGATGATCTGAGATGGCCTAGGGCAATATTTGTGTAGTGGAGTGCCTAGTTTGTGTGATTTTTACCTTGTGCAAATTGTGGGGATTGTTTCTTATGTGCAGTTCATTTTCTCTACTCCTTTTTGTTGTCCTGAACAGTGATAGAACACTTGCACAAGTATACACGTAATTTATCACCCTATCAATTTAAGAGGATGAACACCGATGCTACCGATCATTTGTACATACTCCATCTACTTGTCTTATATGTTAGAATTGTTCTATTGGCACGTGAGTCGTGTGTGCAGTTATCAGTTGTAATAAGGGCACAAGATGCCAAGTGATTGGAATTCATGAATTGGGACCCCGTGAATTGTGTGAGTTTTAAGGTTTTCTACCTCGTGGGGATTATTGAATAAACGTGGTGCGAAAGCGGTTATTCTTATCAAGTTGCTACTTGTCTTTCCTTTATTTGTTTTTCACCGGATTTAAATTGTGTCCAACTTACTCTATTGTGTTATTACTTGTGGTGTCATGCTGCTAATTGTTACTTCTATTTCCTATTGCATGCACCGTATTATTGTTGTCATTATGCGTAGTTCTGTAGAGATATCGTATTTTATTATTTCTATACCTATACATGCTCAGGTTATCTAGTCTAGTAGGTTTCTTGACTGTCCCTCGTCATTACTCCACTAAGGTTAGTCTTGATACTTATTGGGTACCGATGTGGTGTACTCATACTACACTTTTGCACATTTTTGTGCAGATCTAGGTAATTTGGAGTCAGTCGATCGCTAGCTAGTTGTACGGATCTTTCTATAGAGATTAAGGTACACCTGGTGCTGCATTCACAGGCCTCAGAGTTATCTTCTGTTATTGTACTTGCTCTGTTTTATCTTTTATCTCTATTTCGAAACAGTTGTATTTAGAGGTTTTTGTAGAAAATTTAATAGAGCTTATGACTAGTACTACCTGTTTTGGGAATTGAAATTATGTATAAGATTTTTACCTCATATTATTTGTTTCATGGTTGATTTCTTCTATCAATTTTGTAAGTGTTAGGCTTACCTAGTCTTAGAGACAAGGTGCCGTCATGACATCCTGCGGAGGAAAATTTGTCGCAAGTGTGATCCCTGTGTGGGCAAGTGAAGACCGCAGATGCGGAGAATTGTCTCGCACCAACGAAAGCGCAGGTGTGCGTGTATGTCCCCAAATGTGAAAGTTCTGGACAAAATCATATAACTCAAGGGTTTGGCCATTTTCTTCATATCTTGGGTTGTAGACCTCAGTTTTGGGAGATTTTTCGTGGGGTTTTCAAGCAAATCATTGGGGTAAGTGTTCTTCACCCGAAATTTATTATATTCCATGATTCCATATTTATGTGTATCTTATAATTAGGGTTTTGAGTTGTGCAAAATGGAAATTTTTGAAGAATTCTTTCAAAATGTAAAATGATTATTTGAGGAACGAATTGTCGTCGAAATTAATTGTAAATTTTGTTAGGTTCCGAGGTGTGGGTCCGAGGGGTTCATTTTTGGGTTGACTTTCTAGTTTTAATTAAAGATCAAAGCTTTATTATCCGAAATTTTTTTCTATGAGTTTAATTTATGGATTGAAGTTATTTTGGCTGGATTTGAGCCGACCGAAGGTTGTTTCACTTGAGAGGGCCATTTTAGAGTATCAGTCTAGCTTCTTTGAGGTAAGTATCTTGCCTAACTTTGTGTGGGGGAACTACCCCTTAGGATTTGAGTCTTTGGCGCTAATTATGTCATGTGAAGTCCATGTACGTGAGGCGACGAGTACGTGCTTGGGCTTATTTGTGGAAAGTTGACCTTTTAAGGCTCTTAGGTTCTTATGTACATTAGATATGAGGTTGTTTTGTTATGTTAAGTTCCCCATTTACCAGCTTCACCTCTATGTGTCTTAATTGAAATTAATTGCTTCATGTTCCACCCCTATTGACTATTTGACTCTTGTGTGCCTTAACTAAAGTTGTTGCATCTTTGATTGCCATGCTATCCTTACCTAATTGCTTATCCTTAATTAAAATTACTATTATCTCTTTTGTAATTTTCTATCCTTAATTGAGATTACGATTATCTTCTCTGTTGTTTATCCTTAATTGAATTTGTTGTATCTCTTTCGTAATTGCTCAAGTCTAGATGAAGTTTAGTAAACCTCTATCATAGTTGCATCATTCTTATTTGGAATTATTGACTCAAAATATCTCCCCCGTTGTCGAATTGTACTTTTGGTGGAATCATTGTTACATATTATTTCTCCCTTGTTGAGGTATTCTTATTAATACTAGTATTCTGCATAGTTTTTATTCTTTGTGAGATGGTTCTACCGTTTCTTTGTCATCAAAAGATCTTGAGTGATTTACTTGTCGTATCCTCGTGTTATTGTTGTTGTTGTTGCTGTTGTACTTAGTTTGTTGAGCCGGACGCTATGCGCAATTGTGGTATTGATAGTGTTTGGATGAAATGTTGTGGAATATGAGCACATGTTGTGAAAGTTATTCAATTGTGATGCTGGGTTTTTGGCACGTGATATTGTTGGGACTTGGGAGGTTTTTGTTCAGGTGTTTGCACGAGGTTTATGTGGTGCTATTGTTACTATTGATATTTGCACATGCGGCGTGACAAAGTGGGCCATATATGTGGGTTTGTGCATGTGGCGAGACAAGGTGGGTATATTATTATGCGTGTGCGGCGAGACAAGGAGGGCATTTACTTTATTATTGCGCATGTGGCGAGACAAGGTGGGCTATGTCGGGAATTTATTTGTGACGAGATGAGATGGCATGGGGGCAATGTTGTTGTTGATATTTGTGTAGTGGCGTGCCTAATTTGGGTGAGTTTTACCTTGTACAATTGTGGGGATCGTTTCTTATGTGTTGTTCATTTTCTCTCCTCCTATTTGTTGGCCCAAACTGTGATAGAACACTTGCACAAGCATACACGTACTTTATCACTCTATCAGTTTAAGAGGATGAACACTTATGCTACAGATCATTTGTAGGTACTCCATCTACTTGTCTTATATGTGAGAATTGCTCTATTGGCACGTGAGTCGTCCGTGCAATTATCAGTTGTAATGAGGGTACAAGATGCAAGTTATTAGAATTCATGAATTGGGACCCATGAATTGTGTGAGTTTTGAGGTTTGGTACCTTGTGGGGATTATTGAATAAACCTGGGTGGAAAAGCGGTTATTATTATCAAGTTTCTACTTGTTTTTCCTTTATTTGTTTTTTACCGGATTTAAACTGTGTCCAGCTTACTCTACTGTGTTATTCTTTATGGTGTCGCGCTGCTAATTGTTGCTTCTATTTCCTATTGCAAGCATCGTATTATTGATTTTATTATGTGTAGTTCTGTAAATATATCGTATTCTGTTAGTTCTATACCTATACTTGTTCAGGTTATCTAGTCCAATAGGTGTCTTGACTTTCCCTCGCCACTACTACAACAAGGTTAGTCTTGATACTTACTCGGTAACGCAGTGGTGTACTCATACTACACTTCTGCATATTTTTGTGCAGATCCGGGTGATTCGGAGTCAGTCAATCGTTAGCTAGATGTACGAATCTTTTTTTGGAGACTCAAGGTAAACCTCTTGCAGTGTTCACATGCCTCGGAGTCACTTTCTGTTATTGTACTTGCATTATGTTAGCTCTATTTCAAAATTGTTGTATTTAGAGGTTTATGTAGCAAACTCAATAGAGCTTGTGACTTGTACTACCGATTTTTTGAATTTAAATTATGTATAAGATTCTTATCTCATATTCTTCATATGATGGTTGATTTCTTCTATTCATTCAGTAAGTGTTAGGCTTACCTAGTCTTAGAGACTAAGTGTCATTAGGACATCCTACGGCGGGAAACTGGGTCCGTGACACTTCGTAACCTCAAATATGGCTCAAATATTTTACAACATCGGTACAAATATAAGAAACATTATAGCTTAAAGCTTAACAGCCAACTTTAGGTATATCATAGCCTAAGCACTACCCCGAGCATGGATAATTACCACGGTGCTCGCACAGGGGTTTCAACCCCACACATATACTCACCCACAGCACGTAGCTACCACAAATAACTCAGGCAACTAGTGCCTCAACCAAGTTTAGATAGGATTCTTACCTCAAACAAGCCAAGACAAATACCTAGAAAGCCAAATAGCACTCTTGAAATTCCATCCCGCGCGTACCCACCTCCGATCGACTCAAAACTAATCAAAAGCAACTCAAAAAAATCAATTAATGCCTAAAGAAACAATCCCAAACGATAAAGGTCGACTCTTTAAACTTTTAATCAAAGTCAACCAAAAGGTCAAACCTAGGCCTACACCTCGGTACCCGACATAACTCACAAAATCTGATAACTCATTCAATTACGAGTCCAACCATACTAATTCACTCAAATTCTACTCCAAATCGAGGCTCAAAACTCGAAACTTCATTTTATGAAATTCTTGACTAAAACACCCAATTTCGTTTAAAATTCATAATCCAATTACCAAAAATAAAGATAGATTCACCAAATACAATAAAAATGAGTGTAGAATACTTGCCCAATCCATGTGATGAAAATCGCTTCCAAATCGCCCAAATCGGAGGTTTATAGCTCAATATATGATGAAAATGGACAACCCTCGATTTTATAGCTTCTTCCCAAGAAATTTCGCATTTGCAGAACAATAGCCATTTTTGCGACGTCGCTTATGGGGCACAAGTTCCGCTTCTGCGGAATTCACTTAACAGCTGACCCCTCACACCTACAGAATAATTCTCCACTTTTGTGACATTTCATGTACGAGCTGCTATTCGCTCCTGCACCCTTTCCCATAAATCCACTGCATCTGCGCCTTCGCATATGCGAAGAAATTTCCACATTTGCGTACTCCTGCTCCCCGATGTACTTTCCGCTTCTCCGATTACTTTGCCGCTTTTGCGGCTCCGCAGGTGCGGTCTCACCATAATTCCCTGCCCAAGCACCCTTAACAAAATATTTCCAAAATTCTTGCCATTTGGCTTAACCACAATGTCAATATATATATATATATATATATATATATATATACATGTGAAAAAGTATATTAATATTCCATTTAACCAATGCGTACTCCAAAAAAAACAAACCAATATAGACTAGTATTCCAATTTAAAAATTGTACCTACAAATATTAAAAATAATAAATTACAGAATTAAATATCAGTATTTCAATTATATGCTAACAATATGACACTATATGAAAATAAAATAAGCATATTAAATATTCTCATATTGTAATAACCACAGAAACTACAAAAATAACAAAAACAACAACATGTCGAGTGTAATCTCACATAGCCTGTATGAGGTGTGTGCGTGTAACGATTTGTCCCGTCGTTGTGTGTATTTCAGACCCATTCTCCTATTTGATGTTTTCCATATGTGTTATTTTTATTTTTGTCACGACTCGAATTCCCCACCCTCGGGACTGTGATGGCGCCTAACATTTTAGTTGCTAGGCAAGTCAACATTAAAATAACTTTTTTACGTCCACAGCGGATGTACCTCAAGTCTCCGTCAAATGTCTGATCTGAACTATCTACTGACCGCCACTGGGACCCACTCCAAAGTCTGCTCAAAAAATGCAGAGTGTAGTATGAGTACAACTTACCCCATGTACTCTGTAAGTGTCGAGCCTAACCCTGACGAGGCTAAGGCGAGTCATTTACAACAACCTGTACGCAATACAATAATAATGACAGGAAATGAAATACAAGGAAATAAGAAGTTAACTCATGGCAATAACCTCAATCCCGGAAACCAGTAAAACCAGAAATACAGATTCTCAGAATCTCGTAAGAAAACACTGAAGCCAACACAATACAACAAGGAATACTACAACATATAAACTGTTGCGGCGCGCAACCTGATCGCACTGTACAAACACGATCCTCCCTAATTTTACCATATCAATAATAACAAGTAAAAATATGTTGCAGCGGGCAACCCAAGCCCACCATATAATCAAAATGAATATCATAATCCTCCCTTATTTCATCATATCAATCCTCCCTTATTCCACCTGTTGCGGCATGCAACCCGATCTGACCACATCAATATCACTCCCTTATTCCATTTGTTGCGGCATGCAACCCGATCCGTAAACACAAATCAATAAATGAAATCAATTGAGCAACTCAAATCATAAGAATCTCTACGATTAACGAATATAAAAGAAGAACCATAAAGGAAATCTCGTCCCAAATTAAGAGTTTATTATAATTAATACTAAGCAGTAAAACAATAAATGAAAAATAAAGGGTACAAGTAAGTCAATTAAGGCAAGTAGGAGTTAATCATGGATGCATGGGAGAATATAATACTTTAATACAAGAATAATAAATGACAAGTAGAAACTTAAGGCATAGAAAGCAATTAAAGCATGTAACGGTTAAGACATGGAACAAAATAATTAATGAAATATATAAAAGCACGGAAGTAAGTATTTTGATGACGTATGTACACTCGTCAACTCGCATATACGCCGCTACACATGTAATTCACATAGCCCATAGCTCAAGCGTTCATGATTTTTTCAAATGAAAGTTAGACCTAACACTTACCTCGCTTCGCAAGCAAATCAAAGACCTACTGGGGCCTTTCCTCAAAAATCCGCCTCCAAATCACTCGAATCTAACCAAAAGCGAATAAAAACATGAAATAATGCTAGGAAAATCAATTACAAAACATAAAGTTAATATCTTTACACCTTTCCCAAACAGTCAACAAAATTCAACCCCAAGCCCGCTTGGTGAAAACCCAAGATTCGAACCAAAACTCATTTAACTATTCACCCTCAAGCCCGGTTATGCAATTAGTTTCAAAATCCGACCCCAATTTGAGGTCTAAATCTAAAATTTACACCCCCCCCCCCCCATACACACACACCCCAATTCTTCCTAAATCCTTAAAGTTCTACAATGAAAGAACAAAGATTAAGACTAGAAATTAATGGATGATGATGGAAACGGAAGAAAATATGTTAAAGTATACTAACCTATGAAAGGGTGATAAAATTTCTCCACCAAATCGCCTCTGGGCCGAACTCTAATGAAATTATGGTGAAAAATGGGTGAAATCCCGACTTTGAAATGTTTTAAGGTCTAGGTATCATGTTTTCTTCGCGTTCTCTAAGGGCCTGCCGCATTCGCGATGCACTGCGGTCCAATTGGTCTATGTGTTCGCGAAGTCTTACACCCACCTGCCTTCGCGTTCGCCGCCCTAGTGTCGCATTCGCAAAGAGTAACAATTAGTCCCTCCCCCCCTTCCTGGTCCATAACCCCTATGCATTCGCGAGAAGACGGTCGCGTTTGCGAAGAGTAAATTTCCCAATGCTCCGTGTTCACGATGAAGAAAACTACCCCAGCTCCAGCTTCCCCTTCACGAACGTGAGAGTGGCTTCAAGATCGCAAAGCACAAAGCACCAGGTGACAGCAGAAGCTCAAAAACCAGAAATTTTTAAGTTCAAAAACATCTGTAGCCTATCCAAAACTCACTTGAGCCCCACAAGTGTAATAAGATCATATGGACTTTCTCGCGTGATCAAAACATCAAAATAACATCTAGAATCACAAATCGAACACCAAAACAAATGAAATTTTCAAAGAAACTTGAAAACTTTCAATTTCTCAACCAAGCGCCCGAATCACGTGAAATCAACTCTGTTTTGCACCAAATTTTGCAGACAAGTCAAAAATACATAAAAGAACCTATACAAATCTCCGGAACCGAAATTTGAACCAAGTAGAAACAAAGTCAAACTACGGTCAAACTTATAAATTCTTTAAACCTTTAAACTTCTTATTTTCAACAAATTACGATAAATCAAGTTAGGGACTTCCGAATTCGATTTCGGGCATAGACCCGAGTCCCAAATCATGATACGGACCCACTAAGACTGTCAAAACACTGATCCGGGTCCGTTTACACAAAAGGTTGACAGTAGTCAACTCAGATGAGTTTTAAGGGACTATTTAAAGGCGAAAAAGATGTATTTGTGGTCTCGGAAGACATAAATGAAAGGTAAAGCTATAATTGACCTATCAGGTCATCACATTATCTACCACTAAAACAAACATTCGCCCTCGAACAGATCCAACTGGTGAACGACATTGCCTCCCATACAATGCCTCATAGGGATCCATCTGAATGCTAGACTAGTAGTTTTTGTTGTAGGCAAACTCCGCAAGAGGCAATAGTTGATCCTAAGAACCCCCGAAATTCATAACGCAAGTACGAAACATATCCTCCAATATTTGAATAGTGTGCTCAGATTGTCCGTCCGTTTGGGGATGAAATGTTGTGCTCAACTCGCGCTCTACGTCCCTCCAGAAGTCTGTAAAGACCCGTAAAATTTCTTGCTTAAAATAATGCCCGAATAAGTCCCCGAGTTGCTATCTCTGTGGAAATTCTTAAAATGGACCTTGATTTTGTAAAAGTACCCCCGGGATTTGAAAGAACTTAATTTTTCAAGAAATTTGGGTGTTATGCGACGCACTATGCGATCGCATAACGTGTATGCAGACCGCATACACGGGCAGATCACTGCCCAGTTGAAAGGGTGTTATGCGACGCACAATGCGATCGCATAACCTATATGCGGACCGCATAGTGGTCGCATACACGGGCAGAATGTTTCCAAATTTTGGCTCACCTGAGGGCCATTCTACGGTCAAATATGCGGACCGCATAGTGGTCGCATACACGGGCAGAATGTTTCCAAATTTTGGCTCACCTGAGGGCCATTCTACGGTCAAATATGCGGACCGCATGTCAGGAATGCGATCGCATTCATGACCGCATATTCGACACGGTCTGTTAATTTTCTAAATTTTTCTACCCGACCCCAGTTTTATTTAACCCTTGCCCCCTTTCATTTTAACAAGTTTTCTGAACAAAATAGAGAGAAGGAAGGGAGAGTTATTGAGAGAGGAAGTGGTCCTTCCATCAAAGTGATTTTCAAAGTCTCTTAGGCCTGGTATTTCGAGTAATCTCTTTCTTCCTCATTCTAGCAGGTAAGGGTTCCCAACCCCTTTCTTTTTTTTCCATTTAATTTTCTGATTTTAAACAAAGGGCGGGTTGACATGGATTGACTCTTGAAAATATTAACTAAGACCTTGCATGCATGTTTAATAATGGTGTTAATCTAGTGAAAGGAAGTGGGTGGGGATAAACTTTACAGAGATAGGGTTGGTAATCTAATGGGTTCACATAGTGTTTAGCAAAATGCTTGAGAGAGCCGAATTGCATGCATGACTTCCCATTTGTGAGTTGAATATGTTTAATTGTGAACTAGATTGAAGGTACTAGTTGGTTCGGTGATTTGTGAGTAAAAGTTAAAAAGGGAAACTCGACTCCATGTATGTATTGCTAACTTTAACCTTTGTAAAATCACTTGTGGTGTTCGAGCATACGGTACGTGTATTGTTATGAATATGTGCAACTGGTTGTCCGAATTATGTTGAAGTGAGAAGTGTACTACTTGTCTGTCTTTAGTTGATCACCACACTACCATGCTATGTAAAACGGTGCTAGAAGGATAATGAATCCAAGAGTATGAATGTATATGCTAAAGGCTATGTAAAGAAGCTGTATTCTTATCGCTGAAATTTTCTGTGATTGAACTGTGATTTGTCATCGTGGATATGATATGTGATTTCTTGGTGGGATCAGGTTGCGCGCCGCAACAGTGGAGATAAGGGTGATATGTGAGAAGTGATAAGGGTGTGATTGTAATTGTCAGGTGGGATCGGGTTGCACACCGCAACAGTTGTCAGGTGGGATCGGGTTGCATGCCGCAACAAAAACACAACAAATGATTGTGATTGTCAGGTGGGATCGGGTTGCGCACCGCAACAGAAGAAATAAGGGTGAAATGTGAGAAGGGACAAGGGTGGAATTGAGATTGTGATTATGATGAAGAGAAAATTGTGGAACTTCCATTGTGTGTCTTTCTATGTCTTGTGCGGTGATTGTGTGACTCTATGTCTGTCTCTTGCCTGTGCATTATTGAGTTTACTTAGAGTAAAGTTTGTTCATACATACAAGTGCAATTCAAATGTACTGACGTTCCTTTGCCGGGGGCGCTACATTCTTTTGATGATTGTAGGTGGTTCTATAGCAGGTACTCCAGCCCACCGATAGTAGTGCCTCCTCTACGTCCTATCAGCTGATTTAGTGAGCCCCTTTCCTCTCGGGGCCCAGTGTGGTTCATGCCACCTTTTCTTCCGAATTTACATTTTGGTATTTGTGTAAGATATAGCCGGAGCCTTGTTATCGGCAAGTATTATATATAACTCCTCCGTACTCTTAGAGGCTCCGTAGACAGGAAGTGTGGGTTATGTACTTATGTATTTTGGGCAGTATGACTTGTAAACCACGTAAATTAAAACTGGGTGTTATGTATATTTTTTAAGTATTGTACTACATGTTGGTAATGACAGGATTCTATGGTTAAATTTCAAATTGTAAGAATGCGTCTTAATTGCAGTTGAATAATGTACATCGAAAATCTCGGGTAATGCGTGGGAGGGAAAAAGAAATCCAGGTCCGCTTGACTGGGGCTACCCGGTCAAGTGCCGGTCGTGTCCCTTAGTTTTGGGGCGTGACAAACTTGGTATCAAAGCCTAAGGTTTTAAAAGAGTGCTAGGATGTCTCGAAGCCATGTCTAGTAGAGCCCTTCTTATCGGTGTGTTGTCGACCACATCTATAATTAGGGAGCTACACGGACATTTAGGAAATTACTCTTTTTGTTGTTATTCTATATTGTGCGGTGAAGTGGAGAGTGAAAGTGTCCTTTTCTAATTCATGCTTTGTTCCGAAATTATTTTTCAGTTATGGAACCAAAGAAGAGAGCTCGACTCGGCCTTGAGGCCAATGCCACCCCAAGTGTGGCTGTGAATCATGTACCTGGTAGTGCGGGTGAGTGTGACTCCCCGACCTTGAATTTGCCGGACCCTTCTATTCCGGATCAAAGCATTTATGTTCCTACGGCGGTGGAGGGTGTTGTAATCCCTCCCGCTAACATTCCTGATCCCTCTACGGTTCTAGCTTCCGGTCCCGGTACGTCCGAGGGGGACCTTAGAGGAGCTATTCATATGCTAACTCAGTTGGTGGCCGCTCAAGCCCAAAGATCTCATGCTACCCCTGCGTCCTCCAGCGGACAGGGAGATTCCGCCGGCTCCAGAGTCAACCAGTTTCTGCGGTTGGCCCCTCCAGAGTTCTCAGATACGGATCCAGAGGCCGATCCACAGGATTTTCTTGATGAGATGTGCAAGACCCTTCGGGTGATGAAGGCTACAGGGACAGAGGGGGTTGAGTTAGCTTCGTACAGGCTGAGGGGAGCAGCATATTCCTGGTTCGAGATGTGGGAGGGTTCCCGTGGAGAGGGAAGTCCTCCGGCTAGATGGAGCGAGTTCGTGGATGCGTTCATGGATCACTTTTTTACTACCGAGACTGGGGTAGCCCGTGCTACTGAGTTTGAGGTCCTCAAGCAGGGCTGTATGAGTGTTTGAGAGTACCACATGGAGTTTGTAAGGTTGTCCAAGTATGCTCCCCAGTTGGTGTCGACCATGGATGCTCGAGTTCGACGATTTGTTCAGGGTCTCAGTCCTTTGGTTGGGAATGAGGCTGCTACAACGGCTTTGCACTCGAACATGAATTATGGGAAGATTGTGGGATTCGCCCAGGCTACGGAGGCTAGGAAATTGAACATACGAGCATATCGAGAGAGTAGCAGCAGGTCCCGGTCGGTGGGTCACTCAGGGAGCGTAGTTTTAGGAGGGAGACCAGTTCAGGGGAGGGGGACATCAGGGCCATCCCAGTTTTATGCTCAGTCTTCAGCCAGTGCACCGCCATCCGTGCACCGTTATCAGCCGAATAGCCACTAGAGATCAGGGTCCGACAGCAGGAGACCCCAGCAGTCAGGTCATCCCGGAGGAAGGTTCCAGCAGAAGGGGAGGCCTATGTGCCCTTAGTGCGGAGGGTTCCATACTGAGGCCTGTTATTTGGATCGCCCGATATGCTACAGGTGTGGGATGAGGGGTCATCTTCAGCGGGATTGTTGTGCGCCCAGCCAGGGCATGGGTAGGGGGTTTGCCCAGTCATCCGCTTCTTCAGCTGCCACATCTTCAGTGCGTCCTCCAGCTCCAGCAGGACGTGGTGTAATTAGGGGTGGGGCTCGTGGTAGGGGCGGACCTAGCCGATTCTATACTTTGAGTGGTCGCCAGAACACAGAGGCTTCTTCAGATGTTGTCAGGTATTCTGAATGTTCAAGCACTTGATTTCTATGCTCTTATTGATCCGGGGTCCTCCTTGTCCTATTTTACCCCGTTTATTGCTTCAAGTTTTGGGATAAAACCCGAACAGCTTCATGAGCCGTTCTCTGTATCAACTCTGGTTGGTGATTCTATTACAGCAGCGCGAGTCTATAAGAATTGTGTTGTCACAGTATGTGGTCGCGTTACCACGGCCGATCTCATTGAGCTTGAGATGGTAGATTTTGATATTATTATGGGAATAGACTGGCTTCATTCGTGCTTTGCTAAGCTCGACTGCAGAACGAGAGTCATGAGGCTCGAGCTTTCTAATGATCTGGTTATTGAGTTGAAGGGGAATGGTGTGGTGCCGAAAGGTAGGTTTATCTCCTGCCTTAAGGCCTCGAAGATGATTAAGAAGGGGTGTATCTACCATTTGGTCCGGGTCGCTGACACCGCTTCAGAAATGTCAGCCCCCGAGCCCGTGCCAGTTGTGAATGAGTTTCTTGAAGTATTTTCGGACGAGCTTCCATGGATTTTGCCTGATAGACAAATGATTTTGGGATTGATGTACTACCAAATACGCAGCCAATATCTATCCCACCATACAGAATGGCGCCAGCACAGTTAAGGGAGTTAAAGGAGCAGTTGAAGGATTTACTGGATAAGGGGTTCAGTCGGTCGAGTGTGTCACCGTGGGGTGCTCCAGTTCTTTTTGTTAGAAAGAAGGATGGGTCGCTTCAGATATGTATTGATTATCGGCAACTCAACAAAGTCACTATCAAAAACAAGTATCCATTGCCTCGAATAGATGATTTGTTTGATCAATTGCAAGGTGCGAGGTTCTTCTCCAAAATTGATTTACGGTCTGGGTATCATCAGTTGAAGATCAGG
>ML259299.1:3713-15568 GCA_005239495.1 Nicotiana undulata | reverse complement strand
CTTTTATAGATCTTATGAATCGGATTTTCAAGCCCTTTCTAGACTCCTTCGTGATTGTTTTTATTGATGACATCCTTATCTACTCGCGGAGTCGGGAAGATCATGCTAATCACCTTAGAGAAGTCCTACAGACTCTTCGTCATCACCACCTGTATGCTAAATTTTCCATATGTGAGTTTTGGCTAGAATCAGTCGCGTTTTTGGGTCATGTTATTTCCAGAGAAGGGATTCAGGTTGATCCCCAGAAGATCGCAGCATTGGAAGATTGTCCTAGACCAACGACCCCGACGGAGGTTCGCAGTTTCTTGGGTCTAGCTGGGTATTATCGGAGGTTTATGGAGGGATTCTCGACCCTCGCCTGCCCATTGACTAAATTAACGCAGAAAACGATGTAGTTCCAGTGGTCCGACGCTTGTGAGAAAAGTTTTCAGGAATTGAAATCGAGATTGACTTCGGCACCGGTATTGACCTTTCCAGAAGGTATAGAGGGATTTGTGGTTTATTGTGATGCTTCAAGGGTTGGTTTGTGGTGTGTGTTGATGCAACGTGGGAAGGTCATAGCGTATGCTTCAAGGCAACTCAAGAATCACGAGAAGAATTATCCGACGCATGATTTGGAGCTCGCGGCTGTGGTGTTTGCATTAAAAATTTGGCGGCATTATCTTTATGGAGTCCACGTGGATGTGTTCTCAGACCACAAGAGTCTTCAGTATTTATTCAAGCAGAAGGAACTGAATCTAAGGCAGCGGAGGTGGTTAGAATTGCTTAAGGAATATGATATGAACATCTTGTACCATCCAGGAAAGGCGAATGTGGTGGCCGACGCTCTCAGTCGAAAGTCTATGGGTAGTTTGGCTCATTTGGAAGCGGATCAGAGGCCCTTGGCTCAGAAGGTTTATCAATTGGCCAGTTTGGGGGTTTTATCTTTCGACCTCAGGCAAAGGGGAAGTTATGGTGGATAATGGGGCAGAATCGTCACTTGTAGCGGAAGTCAAGGAGAAGCGGTTTATTGATCCAGCATTGGCATAGTTGAAGGAGGTAGTTCTGAATGGCAAGATTTCGGCACTTTCACACGGTAGCAATGACGGAGCGTTGCGATGTCAAGGTAGGCTATGTGTTCCAGATGTAGGTAATCTTCGGGGAAGGGTAATGGCGGAGGCCCATAGCTCCCGATATTCTGTGCACCCAGGTGCTACAAAAATGTATCATGATCCCTGGGAAGTTTATTGGTGGAGCGGTATGAAGAGGGATGTGGCGGACCATGTATCCAAATGTTAGAATAGTCAACAGGTGAAGTCCGAGCATCAAAGACACGGTGGGTTAATCCAGCTTGTGGAAATACCGACGTGGAAGTGGGAAATGATTAATATGGATTTCGTGGTAGGGTTACCTCGCACTCAGTGCAAGTTCGACTCGATTTGGGTGATAATGGATCGACTCACGAAATCAGCTCACTTTTTGCCAGTCAAGTCCACCGACACAGCGGAACGGTATGCCCAATTGTACATCAAGGAGATAGTTAGACTTCATGGCACTCCAGTTTCTATTATCTCAGATCGAGGGGCCCAGTTTACAGCTAATTTTTGGCGGAAATTTCAGCAAGGTTTGGGTACTCAGGTAAATCTCAGCACGACTTTCCATCCACAGACTGACGGTCAGGCAGAGCGGACTATTCAGACGCTCGAAGATATGCTACGGGCTTGTGTTTTAGACTTCAAGGGTAATTGGGATGATCATTTGCCGCTTGTCGAGTTTGCTTATAATAACAGCTTCCATGCTAGTATCCGAATGGCCCCGTTTGAGGCATTGTACGGAAGGAGGTGTAGATCTCCGATTGGATGGTTCGAGGTTGGTGAAGCAGAATTGTTAGGACCAGTTCTTGTGCACCAAGCTATGGGAAAAGTTAGAGTCATTCAAGAGAGGATGAAAACTGCTCAAAGTCGTCAGAAATCCTATGCGGACGTTCATCGAAGAGAATTGGAGTTTCAGGTAGATGATTGGGTATTCTTAAAGGTGTCCCGCATGAAGGGAGTAATGCGGTTTGGGAAGAAAGGAAAGTTGAGCCCTAGGTACGTCGGGCCATATCGAGTTGCTCAAAGGATAGGACGAGTGGCTTATAGGTTAGAATTGCCCCATGAAATGTCATTAGTGCACCCAGTGTTCCATGTGTCTATGTTGAAGAAAGTGGTTGGAGACCCATCCGCCATTGTGCCAGTTGGGACTATTGAGGTTAATGAAGAGCTATCATACGAAGAGGCTCCTGTTGCTATTCTTGATAGGCAAGTCCGTAGATTGAGAAACAAAGAGATTGCTTCTGTTAAAGTGTTGTGGCGAAGTCAACGAGTCGAGGAAGCCACGTGGGAAACAGAGAAAGAAATGAAAGAAAAATACCCCCATCTGTTTGAGCAAGTGTAGTAGTGATCGTGCGAATTATGGTTCCAAGGCAATTTGATGTTGTACTCAGATTCGTGCAAAGGCACCCCATTTTTTTTCTTTCCTCTCCTAATTGCCTTATTGTTGTGACTTTCCAATGCGTGCTAAAACTGTATACAAAGTTGTTAAATAGGCGGTGTTCCACCTTTAAAGCAAATAAAAGCTTCGTGAAACAAATGTGCTAAGTAAGTGATTAATGGTAGTGTAGATTGGTAATGGTTAAAAGAATTGTCTATGATCTATTGAGGTGATTGAACTGTATGGGGTGCACGGAAATGGCCTAAAGTTATGTGCCACTAATTGAATCTTATGCCAATTTGTGATGAAAAGAGGATAAGCTATATGTATTTGTCATGGTGATTAGATATGTGCAAGTGTCGAGGTAATGAATGGTATACCAGTTGTAGGGATAACAAAATTGTGTAATGATGCTTGAAAATGTGTTTCGGGGGCTCTCTGTCAGGTGGATAGGTCTAAATACAAAGGAAACTCTAGCGAAATTTTCTGAAAATACTGGAGTTAGTGTAAATTGGGAAGTTTGCATATCATGTTTTCAAAAACCAAATGATTTCCAAAATCCTCATTCGAGGACGAATGATTTGTAAGGGGGGAGAATGTAAAGACCCGTAAAATTTCTTGCTTAAAATAATGCCCGAATAAGTCCTCGAGTTGCTATCTTTGTGGAAATTCTTAAAACGGACCTTGATTTTGTAAAAGTACACCCGGGATTTGAAAGAACTTAATTTTTCCAGAAATTTGGGTGTTATGCGACGCACTATGCGATCGCATAACGTGTATGCGGACCGCATAGTGGTCGCATACAAAGGAAGATCACTGCCCAGCTGAAGGGGTGTTATGCGACGCATAATGCGATCGCATAACGTGTATGGGGACCGCATAGTGGTCTCATACACGGGAAGAATGTTTCCAAATTTTGGCTCACCTGAGGTCCATTCTGCGGTCCAATATGCGGACCGCATGTCAGGAATGCGATCGCATTCCTTACCGCATATTCGACATGGTCTGTTAATTTTCTAAATTTTTCTACCCGACCCCAGTTTCATTTAACCCCTGCCCCCTTTCATTTTAACAAGTTTTCTGAACAAAATAGAGAGAAGGAAGGGAGAGTTCTTGAGAGAGGAAGTGGTCCTTCCATCAATGTGATTTTAAAAGTCTCTCAGGCCTGGTATTTAGAGTAATCTCCTTCTTCCTCATTCTAGCAGGTAAGGGTTCCCAACCCCTTTCTTTTCTTTCTATTTAATTTTCTGATTTTAAACAAAGGGAGGGTTGACATAGATTGACTCTTGAAAATATTAACTAAGACCTTGCATGCATGTTTAATAATGGTGTTAATCTAGTGAAAGGGAGTGGGTGGGGATAAACTTTACAGAGATAGGGTTGGTAATCTAATGGGTTCACATAGTGTTTGGCAAAATGCTTGAGAGAGTCTGAATTGCATGCATGACTTCCCATTTCTGAGTTGAATATGTTTAATTGTGAACTAGATTGACGGTACTAGTCGGTTCGGTGATTTGTGAGTAAAAGTTAAAAAGGGAAACTCGACTCCAGGTATGTATGGCTAACTTTAACCTTTGTAAAATCACTTATGGTGTTCGAGCATACGGTACGTGTATTGTTATGAATATGTGCAACCGGTTGTCCGAATTATGTTGAAGTGAGAAGTGTACTAATGTCTGTCTTTAGTTGATCACCACACTACCATGTTATGTAAAACGGTGCTAGAAGGATAATGAATCCAAGAGTATGAATGTATATGCTAAAGTCTATGTAAAGAAGTTGTATTCTTATCGCTGAAATTTTCTGTTATTTGTCATCATGGATATGAGATGTGATTGCTTGGTGGGATCGGGTTGCGCGCCGCAACAGGGGAGATAAGGGTGATATGTGAGAAGTGATAAGGGTTTGATTGTGATTGTCAAGTGGGATCGGGTTTCACGCCGCAACATTTGTCAGGTGGCATGGGGTTGCACGCCGCAACAGTTGTCAGGTGGAATCGGATTGCATGCCGCAACAGAAACACAACAAATGATTGTGATTGTCAAGTGGGATCGGGTTGCGCGCCGCAAAAGAAGAAATAAGGGTGAAATGTTAGAAGGGACGAGGGTGGAATTGAGATTGTGATTATGATGAAGTGAAAATTGTGGAACTTCCATTGTGTGTCTTTCTATGTCTTGTGCGGTGATTGCGTGACTCTCTGTCTGTCTCTTGCCTGTGCATTATTGACTTTACTTAGAGTAAAGTTTGTTCATACATACCAGTACAATTCAAATGTACTGACGTCCATTTGCCGGGGGCGCTACATTCTTGTGATGATTGTAGGTGGTTCTATAGCAGGTACTCCAGCCCACCGATAGTAGTGCCTCCTCCTATCAGCTGATTTGGTGAGCCCCTCTCCTCTCGGGGCCCAGTGTGGTTCATGCCACCTTTTCTTCCGGATTTATATTTTGGTATTTGTGTAAGGTATAGCCGAAGCCTTGTTACCGGCAAGTGTTATATATAACTCTTCCGTACTCTTGGGCAGTATGACTTGTAGACCACGTAAAGTAAAACTGGGTGTTATGTATATTTTGTAAGTATTGTTCTACATGTTGGTAATGACAGGATTCTATGGTTAAATTTCAAATTGTAAGAATGCGTCTTAATTACTTTTGAATAATGTACATCAGAAGTCTCAGGTAATGCGTGGGAGGGAAAAAGAAATCCAGGTCCGCTTGGATAGGGCTACCCGGTCGAGTGCCGGTCGTGTCCCTTAGTTTTGGGGTGTGACAAAGTGCGAGGTGAATTGCGTACCACGATCATAAATGATAGACACGGGCACCCCATGAAGACGTACAATCTCATAGATCTACATCTCAGCTACCCGCTTTGAAGAATATGTAACTGCCAATGGAATGAAATGTGCTAACTTGGTCAACCTGTCTAAAATGACCCATACCGTGTCAAACTTCTTCAGATTCCGTGGGAGTTCGACTACAAATTCCATAGTGATATAATCCCACTTTCACTCCGGAATCTCTAACCTCTGAAGCAAACCAACACGCCTCTGATACTCGTACTTTACTTGTTGATAATTTAGGCGCTGAGCCACATATGTAACTATATCCTTCTTCATCCACATCCACCAATAATGCTACCGCAAGTCCTTATACATCATGGTTGCACCCCGATGGATAGAATACCGGGAACTATGGTCCTCCTCAAGAATCAACTCAGAAAGCCCATCCATTGGGCACACAAATTCGACCCTGCATCATCAAAACCCCATCATCTTCGTTAGTAATATGGTTGTCACCACTGTACCGCATCGTGTCCTTAAGGACAAGCAAATGTGGATCATCATACTAATGCTCTCTGATGTGCTCAAACAAGGAAGACCGAGCACCTGTGCAAGCTAACACACAACTGGGTTCTAAAACATCTGACCTCACAAACTTATTGGCAAAAGACTGAACATTTGCTGCAAGCGATTTCTCACCAACTGGGATATACACAAGGCTACCCATACTCATTTACTTTCTACACAAGGCATCGGCCACCACATTGGCCTTCCCTAGGATGATATAAAATTGTAATATCATAGTTTTTCAACAACTCCAACCATCTTCTCTGTCTCAAGTTGAGATCCTTTTGCTTGAACAAATACCGTAGACTTTGATTATCCGTGAATACCTCACACAACACGCAGTAAAGATAGTGCTTCCAAATCTTCAGCGCATGAACAATGTCTGCTAACTCTACGTCATGAATAGGGTAATTCTTCTCATGAACCTTCAACGGTTGCGATGTGTATGCAATCACCCTGCCATACTGCATCAATACTACACCGAGACCAATATGAGATGCATCACAATACACCGTGTATGACCCTGAACCTGTGGGTAACACCAACACTGGCACCGTAATCAAAGCAGTCTTGAGCTTCTGGAAGCTCGACTCACACTCATCCAACCAATTGAACGGGGCACCCTTCTGGGTCAATCAAGTCAGTGGGGCTACTCTGGATGAAAACCCCTCCACCAACCAGCGGTAATAACCCACCAAACCTAGGAAACTCAAAATATCTGTAGCTGAAATAGGTCTAGGCAAGTTTTGAACTACCTCAATCTTCTTAGGATCCACCTTTATTCCATCTCCTGATATAACATGCCCTAAAAAGGCGACTGAGTCTAACCAAAACTCACACTTTGAAAACATGGCATATATTTGGATATCTCTCAGAGTCTGAAGTACAATCTGAAGATGATGCTCATGCTCCTCTCGACTGCGGGAGTAGATCAAGATATCATCGATGAATAGAATCACAAAAGAATCCAATTAGCGCTTGAATAGCCGGTTCATCAAGTCCATAAATGTTGTTGGGAATTTGTCAACTCAAACCACATCACTAGGAACTCATAATGCCATACCGAGTCCGAAAAGCAGTCTTAGGGACATCGGATGCCCTAATCTTCAACTGATGGTAGCCAACCCTCAAATTAATTTTTCGAACTTTGGCACCCCGAAGCTTATCAAATTAGTCATTAATCGTCAATGGATACTTATTCTTGATAGTGACTTTGTTCAATTGTCGATAGTCTATACACATCCTAATTGACCCATCTTTCCTTTTCACGAATAACACAGGCCCACCCCAGGGAAACACACTAGGTCTAATGAATCCTTTATCAACCAAATTTTGCAACTGCCCTTTCAATTCCTTCAACTCCGGCGGGGCCATACGGTATGGCAGAATAGATATAGGCTGAGTGCCCAGAGCCAAATCAACACAGAAGTTAATATCTCTATCAAGTTCCCACGCAGATCTACAGGAAAAACCTCTGGAAACTCACCAACAATTTGCACTAAATCCATGGAAGGAACTTCTGCACTAAAATCACGATATAGGCCAAATAAGCTAGACACCCCTTCTCGGCCATATGTGGAGCCTTCACATAAGAAATAACTTTACTGGTAGAGTGGCCAAGAGTCCCTCTCCACTCTAATCGAGGCAAACCTGACATGTCTAAGGTCACCATCTTGGTGAGATAGTCCAATATAGCATGATAAGGTGACAACCAATCCATACCCAAGATGATATCAAAATCTACCATATCAAGAAGTCGAAGACCTACGCTAGTCTCAAGACTCCCAATACTAATCACACACGAGCGATAGACATGATCTACAATAATAAAATCTTTCACAGGCGTATACACATACATAGAAGCACTCAAAGAATCATGAGGCATAATCAGATATGAAGCAAAATAAGATGACACATAGGAATAAGTAGATCTAGGATCAAATAGAACTGAAGAATATTTATGGAAAATTGGAACAATACATGTGATAACAGCGTCAGATGACTCAGCCTCTGGACTAGTAAGGAAAGCATAACATCGGAACTGGGCCCCACCACTTTTAACTACATCTCTAGGACGGCCTCTAGCTGGCTAGCCTCTACCTCTAACGTCCTGACCTCCACCTCTAAGTTGCCTGAACCTTGCCTCTAGCTAGCTGAGTGGACGGTGAAGAAACTGGTGCTGGAAGTATGCACACAAACTCTTATGTGGCATGCCGCCCAATAATCTCGGACAAAACCTCCTAATGTGACCAATACCACCACACTCAAGACACCCATCCTGCTGTTGTGGCTGCTGAAGCTGGAGCTGGCCTGAATGGGCCGAATAACCACGGTGATAACTCTAAATCGAAGGTGCATTGATAGGAGACAATGGTGCATTGTAGGCTAGTTGTCCAGAATGAGGCACATAGGGACCATGACTCCCTGAAGCACTGTGAGATGCCTGGAGCGCTGAACGAAATGGCTTGGATGGATGGCCTATATCGAAAGTACCCGTGCCTCCAGTTGAGGCACCACTAAAACTACCAGAATGACAAGGCCTCTAATCTCACACCGGACCCCTTTCCTGAGCACGAACCAACTCGATCCTTCTAACAATATCTACGGTCGTCTGGAAGGAAGTATCACTCCCGATCTCCTTGGCCATCTGTAGCCTGAGTGTGAAAGTAATCCCATCAATAAATCTCCTCACTATCTCCCTCTCAGGGAGAAGCAAGATAGTGGCATGGCGAGCTAGGTCCACAAATCGAGTCCCGTGCTGGGTAACAGTCATACTACCCTGCTGGAGATGCTCAAGCTGCCTTTGGTACTCATCTCTCAAGGTGACATGAATGAACTGCTAGAGAAATAACTGTGAGAACTGATCCTAAGTAAGTGCAGGTGACCTAGCTAGTTTAGTCAACATATAATCTCTCCAGCATCTCCAGGTGGAACCAGTCATCTGCAATGCTGCAAAATCAACCCCACTAGTCTCAATTATACGCATGTTGCACAACACCTCGTGGAAACACTTCAGAAAATCATGTGTCCTCAGAAGATGTACCACTAAAATGAACAGGAAAGGGCTTGGTGATCTTATCCAACTTCAACATAGCGTCGGAAGACAAAGCGGGCCTATCATCGACCTGTGCTGCAACAACTGACTGAACTACCCCAACTAGTGGGGTTGTTGGAGTCTGATACTGAGGAGCAACCTGCTCTAGGGTGTAAGTAATGGGAATATGGGCTTCTCCCCTTGACTGAGAGACGACTGGTACCACTAGAAAGGTACTGATCTCGACCACACTCTCCATAAGGTCCAACAAATGGACTAAAGCATCCAGAAGCACTGGTGTGCCTATGAATCCCTCCAAAACCTGAATGGTCTGACGGGTACAATCTGAGCTGGAACCTCCTCCTAAAAATCCACCCGAGGCTCCATTGCGGGTGTTTGTGCTCTAGCTCTAGACTAAGTTCTACCTCTTCCTCGGCCTCGACCTTTGGCGCGAACTCCGCCTTGACCTCTGTCCCTAGTCATAGCTTCCAGAGGGGGATCCTACTCCTGTTTGGCTGTAAATACAATGCATGTTCTCGCCATCTATGAGAGTAAAAGAATGGAAGGGTTCAATCATCAATGATAAAATAAAAATTGCACGACAAAGTAAGAAAGAGCTGATATTTATCCGTACTCCATAGCCTCTGGAAAATAAGTACAAACGGCTCAGTACTAATCCTCCAGACTCTACTAAGCTTTCTCGTCACTCGTGATAGCTAGGCAACCTAGTGTTTTGATACCAACTCGCCACGACCCGGAAACTCCACCCTCGGGACCGTAATAGCGCCTTACATTTCACTTGCTAGGTAAGCCAATGTTAGAATGCTTTTTAGCCATGTTTAACAAAATAAATCAACTAAGACCAATTAAACAGAAATAACTAATATAAAACTGAAACAAAGTGCGAAAAGGTCATAACATCCGAAATATCTAAATACAACCCAGAATTGGTATCACAAGTGCACGAGTGACTAGAATAATACATATGATGGTTTGAAAGAAAGTAAATCTATCTGAAAAGAAATAAATATCAAGGATAAAGCAGAAGGGGACTTCAGGGCTGCAGACGCCGAACAGTTGTACCTCAAGTCTCCCCCAAATATCCGATCCGAGCTATCTACTCACCTCTTCTAGGACCAACTGCAAAGTCCGCACAAGAAGTGCAGAGTATAGTATGAGCACAACCGGCCCCATGTACTCTAGTTGTCGAGCCTAACCTCTACGGATTAGTGATGAGGCAAAGGCGGGTCACTTACAATGATTTGTACGCAATACAATAATAATGACACGAAAGGGAATACAAGGAAATAAGCAGTTGACTCACAATAATAACCTCAATCATTGAAAACAAGTAAGACCAGAAATACAAATTCTTAGAATCTGATAAGAAAACACCGAAGCCAACACAATACAACAAGGAATACTAAAACACATAAACCATTGTGGCGCCCAGCCCGATCCCCGGACAAACACGATCCTCCCTTATTTCACCAAACTAATAATAAGAAGTAAAAACATGTTGCGACGCACAACCTGATCCCACCATATAATCAGAATCAATACCATACACCTCCCTTATTTCACCATAACAATTATAACAAGTAAAAATATGTTGCGACGTGCAACCCGATCCCACCATATATTCAGAATAAATATCATAATTTTTCGTTATTTCACAATATCAATCCTCCCTTTCCACATATCGCGGCGTGAAACCCAATCCCACCATATCAATATCAATCCTCCCTTATTGCACCTGTTGCGGCGTGCAACTCGATCCATTAATATAAATAAATAAATGAAATCGATTAAACAACTCAAATCATAAGAATCTCTACGATTAACGAATATGAAAGAAAACCATAAAGGAAATCTCGTCCCAAATTAAGAGTTAATATAATTAATACTAAGAAGTAAAAATAATTAATGAAATATGGAAAAACATGGAAACAAGTATTTTGACGACGTATATACACTCGTCACCTCGCATATACGCCGCTACACATGTAATTCTCATAGTACATAGATCAAGGATGCCTAATTATCTCAAATAAAAGTTAAACCCAACACTTACCTCGTTCCGCAAGCAAATCAAAGCCCTACCCGGGCCTTTCCTCTAAAATTCGCCTCCAAATCACTCATATCTAACAAAAATGGACTTAATAACATCAAGTAATTCTAGGGAAATCAATTACAATGCATAAAGTTATGTTCTTAACACCTTTTCCAAAAAATCAACAAAAGTCAACCCCCGGCTTGTCACGACCCAATTCTCCCTCCGACTGAGTCTCGTGACGGCACCAAGTCTAGATGACTAGGTAAGCCTATACCTTAAGCGAAATTTAGATAAAACAGGTAAAATAACAGTAAGTGAAATAAATCATAGTAAAGTCGACGTCGCTCGGCATTAACAGTTACTTTACCCAGAACCCGGAATATCACAATACACCACAAGTTACTCTACTGCTCAATATGTACAACTGGATAGAAAAGACCGTATAGTTTCATCTACAAGTACTACATCTTCAAGATAGGAAGGGGACTCGGAGATCTGCGGACGCTGCAGATTATACCTCGAGTCTCCTGATACTGCTGCTGCTGGCTAGCTGAGATACCGCATACTAGGACCTGGATCTGCACATGGGCAAAACATGTGCAGAAGGGCGTGAGTACTCCGCATTCGATACCCAGTAAGTGCCAAGCCTAACCCCAGTCAAGTAGTGACGAGGTCAGGTAGAGGCCCTACTGAGGTTTGCAAAGTAACAGATATAGAGAACAAGTAAGTAAAGCAGGTGATAATCGACAGGAATTATGAGTAAAGGCTAGCAAGAAACGGTATAATCAAATGCTCGGATCAACGCAATATATATATAAAGCTCTGTAAGAAAGTAAAGGTACAATGCAATGCAATATGAGGGAAAGGCTCAGGTCTCTGCCCGCAATCCCTATGTATGCAATGCAGTATGAGGAAAAGGCTCAGTTCTATGCCCGCAATCCCTGTATGCAATGAAGAATGAGGGAAAG